>JAYKTQ010000432.1:0-48432 GCA_036010785.1 Ammospiza maritima maritima | reverse complement strand
TCATTTTTGGGTTGAATTCCTGCCCATTCTGGTTTGAATCCCTGCCCGTTCTGGGCTGAATTCCTGCCCATTTTGGGTTGAATTCCTGCCATTTTGGGCTGAATTCCTGCTGTTTTGGATTGAATTCCTGCCATTCTGGGCTGAATTCCTGCCCCCATTTTTGGGTTGAACTCCTGCTGTTTGGGCTGAATTCCTGCCTGTTTTGGGTTGAATTCCTGCCATTTTGGGTTGAACTCCTGCCCGTTGTGGGCTGAATTCCTGCCCCCATTTTTGGGTGGAATTCCTGCCCATTCTGGTTTGAATTCCTGCTGTTCTGGGTTGAATCCCTGCCCATTTTGTGCCGAATTCCTGCCCGTTCTGAGTTGAATTCCTGCCGTTCTGGGCTGAATTCCTGTCCCCATTTTTGGGCTGAATTCCTGCCATTTTGGGTTGAATTCCTGCCCCCATTTTTGGGTTGAACTCCTGCCCGTTCTGGGTAGAATTCCTGCAGTTCTGGCCTGAATCCCTGCCATTTTGGGTTGAATTCCTCCCATTTTGGGCTGAATTCCTGCTGTTTTGGATTGAATTCCTGCCCGTTTTGGGTTGAATTCCTGCTCGTTCTGGCTGAATTCCTGCCCCCATTTTTGGGTGGAATTCCTGCCTGTTTTGGGTTGAATCCCTGCCCATTTGGGTTGAATCCCTGCCCATTCTGGGTTGAATCCCTGCCCATTTTGGGTTGAACTCCTGCCGTTTTGGGCTGAATCCCTGCCTGTTTTGGGCTGAATTCCTGCCATTTTTAGGTTGCATTCCTGCAGTTTGGGCTGAATTCCTGCTGTTTTGGGTTGAACTCCTGCCATTTTGGGCTGAATCCCTGCCTGTTTTGGGCTGAATTCCTGCCGTTTTTGGGCTGCATTCCTGCAGTTTGGGTTGCATTCCTGCAGTTTGGGCTGCATTCCTGCTGTTTGGGTTGCATCCCTGCCCTTTTGGCTGCCCTGCCGCCCCCCAGGCTCACTCACCCCACGGAGCCTCCCCGGCCGCCGCGGTTGCCGCGGTTCCCGCGCTCGAAGCCGCCGCGGTTGGAGCCGAAGGCGCCGCGGCCGCGGCTGCGCTCGGGGGGGGCCTGGGAGCCGTAACCGCCCCCCCCGGGGGGGTCCTGGTACCCCCCGAGCTCAGCGAGCCCCCGTCCTGCCCGTAGCTGTTGGCTGGAAATGGGAGAAAAGGGAAAAATTAGGGAAAACTTAAAAAAAATTAGGAATTTTGACAAAAATCGCGAGGTTTCGGACCCAAATGTGGCCCCAAATCTGCCCCAAATCAGCCCCAGCAGGGTCCTCGTACCCCCCCGAGCTCAGCGAGCCCCCGTCCTGCCCAGAGCTGTTGGCTGCAAAGGGGAAAAAAGGGAAAAATTAGGGAAAATTGGGAAAAAAACGGGAATTTTGGCAAAAATCGCGAGGTTTCGGACCCAAACGTGGCCCCAAATCCAGGGGGATTCTGCCCCAAATCAGCCCCAAATCTGCCCCAGGAGGGTCCTGGTACCCCCCGAGCTCAGCGAGCCCCTGTCCTACCCAGAGCTGTTGGCTGCAAAGGGGAAAAAAGGGAAAAATTAGGGAAAATTGGGAAAAAAGGGGAATTTCTGCAAAAATCGCGAGGTTTTGGACCCAAACGTGGCCCCAAATCTGAGCAGATTCTGCCCCAAATCAGCCCCAGCAGGGTCCTGGTACCCCCTGAGCTCAGCGAGCCCCCGTCCTGCCCAGAGCTGTTGGCTAAAAATGGGAGAAAAGGGAAAAATTAGGGAAAATTGGGAAAAAACGGGAATTTCGGCAAAAATCGGGAGGTTTCGGACCCAAACGTGGCCCCAAATCCAGGGGGTTCTGCCCCAAATCTGCCCCAAATCTGCCCCAGGAGGGTCCTGGTACCCCCCGAGCTCAGCGAGCCCCTGTCCTGCCCAGAGCTGTTGGCTGGAAATGGGAGAAAAGAGAAAAATTAGGGGAAATTCCAAAAAAAATGGGAATTTCGGCAAAAATCGGGAGGTTTCGGACCCAAACGTGGCCCCAAATCCAGGGGGTTCTGCCCCAAATCTGCCCCAAAATTCCCAAATTTTTTCGGAAATGTCACTCACAGCCGCCAGAGCTGCACTGGCCCTGCTGGCTGTAGCTGGGGGGGGTTGTAGGACGACTGTTCCACCCAAAATCCCCCCAAAATCCCCCAAATTTCAGCCGATTTCAGCCCCGATTTTGCCCAAAATCCCCAAATTTCAGCCCAAAATTCCCAAATTTTTTATGGAATTCCACTCACATCCCCCAGAGCTGTACTGGCCCTGCTGGCTGTAGCTGGGGGGGGTTGTAGGACGACTGTTCCACCCCAAATCCCCCAAAATCCCCAAATTTCAGCCGATTTCAGCCCCGATTTTGCCCAAAATCCCCAAATTTCAGCCCAAAATTCCCAAATTTTTTATGGAATTCCACTCACATCCCCCAGAGCTGTACTGGCCCTGCTGGCTGTAGCTGGGGGGGGTTGTAGGACGACTGTTCCACCCCAAATCCCCCAAAATCCCCAAATTTCAGCCGATTTCAGCCCCGATTTTGCCCAAAATCCCCAAATTTCAGCCCAAAATTCCCAAATTTTTTATGGAATTCCACTCACAGCCGCCGGAGCTGTACTGGCCCTGCTGGCTGTAGCTGGGGGCGTTGTAGGACGACTGTTGGCCGTAGCTCTGCTGGCTGTAGCCCCCGCTCTGCTGCTGGCTGTAGCCCCCGCTCGGGGCTTGGCCGTAGCTGGAGCTGCCGGAGCCGCTGCCGTAACTGGGGGAAAAAGCAGAATTTTGGTTAAAAACGGCAATTTCGGTTAAAAAATGGGGTTTGGGGAGAAAAAGCTGGATTTGTGCAAGAAACAGGTGGAAATTATGGAAACAGAGCTGGGTTTTGGCTGAAAAACTCCGGGAATTTCACCCAAAAAAACGGCTGAAATTTGACGCCAAAAAAGGCAGAGTTTGAGCCAAATGAAAGTGGAATTCACTCAAAAAAACGACCAGAATTTCACCCAAAACCAGCTGGAATTTACCCTGAAAATAACCAGAAATTCACCCAAAAAATAAACAGGATTTGAGCAAAAAACACCCAGAACGTGATCAAAAACCACATAAAAATCACCCCAAAACCACCCGAAATTCACCCAAAAAAACACCCAGAATTCACCCAAAAATACCTGGAATTCACCCAAAAAACACCCAGAAATTCACCCAAAACCACCCGAAATTCACCCAAAAAACCACCCAGAATTCACCCAAAACCACCTGAAATTCACCCAAAACCACCCGGAATTCACCCAAAAACACCCAGAAATTCACCCAAAAACACCCAGAATTCACCAAACAACACCCAGAATTCACCCAAAAACACCCAGAAATTCACCCAAAAACACCTGAAATTCACCCAGAAACACCCAGAATTCACCAAACAACACCCAGAATTCACCCAAAAAACACCCAGAAATTCACCCAAAACCACCCGAAATTCACCCAAAAAACACCTGAAATTCACCCAAAAACACCCAGAAATTCACCCAAAAACCACCCGGAAATTCACCCAAGACCACCCAGAATTCACCCAAAAACACCTGAAATTCAGCCAAAACCACCTGAAATTCACCCAAAAACACCTGAAATTCACCCAAAAACACCCAGAAATTCACCCAAAACCACCTGAAATTCACCCAAAAACACCCAGAAATTCACCAAAAACACCCAGAATTCACCCAAAACCACCCAGAATTCACCCAAAAACACCTGAAATTCACCCAAAAACACCCAAAATTCACCCAAAACCACCCAGAATTCACCCAAAAACACCCAGAAATTCACCCAAAAATCACCCAGAATTCACCCCAAAACACCCAGAAATTCACCCAAAAACACCCAGAATTCACCCAAAAACACCCAAAATTCACCCAAAAACACCCAGAATTCACCCAAAAACACCCAGAAATTCACCCAAAAATCACCCAGAATTCACCCAAAAACACCCAGAATTCACCCAAAACCACCCAGAATTCACCTAAAGAACACCCAAAAATCACCCAAAAATCACCCAGAATTTGACCAAAACCCAGCTGGAATTCACCCAAAAAACTCCTGCACAAAAATTAATAATTTATTAATAACTCATTAATAATTACCAATTAATGAGTTAATAATCGCCTGCCAGCGGCCCAGGCGGCCACAGGGGGGCTCTGGAGTCACTGCAGTGACTGGGGCGGGTTTGGGGTTCCCAATTTGGGATTTCACTGAACGATTAACACTAATTAACACTAATTAACTAATTAATCACCTTCCGAGGCGGAGGCAGCCACAGGGGGCTGGGGGCACCCAGAACAAGAACAGATTTGGGGTCACTGCAGTGACCGGGGCGGGTTTGGGGTTCCCAAATTGGGATTCCACTAAACAATAACGAACAATTAACACTAATTAACACTAATTAACTAATTAATCACCTTCCCGAGGCGGAGGCAGCCACAGGGGGCTGGGGGCACCCAGAACAAGAACCGATTTGGGGGCACTGCAGCGACTGGGGCGGGTTTGGGGTTCCCAATTTGGGATTTCACTTCACAATAACTAACAATTAACCCTAATTAACAATTAATTAATTAATTAATCACCTTCCCGAGGCGGAGGCGGCGGCGGGGGGCTGGGAGTAGCCGGGGTAGGAGGAGCTTTGGCCGTAGCTGCCCTGGGAGCTCTGCCCGGAGCCGAAGCCGCCGGAGCCGTAGGAGGGAGGAGCCGCCGGCGCTGAGTAACCTGCGGGTAATTAACGGCTAATTAGCGCTAATTACTAATTAATCGCGGGAAAATGGGGGAAATGGAGGGAAAACGGGGGGGGGGGGGGGGGGGGAAACACGGGGAAAAACCACAGGAAGCTGAGGGAAAAAAATCACAGGGAATTGAGGAATTTGGGGGAAAAGCCAGGGAAATTGGGAAGGAATTAATAGTTAATTAATAGTAATTAATGACAAACTTCAAATGGAGGGGAAGAAGGGGAAGGGGAGGGAAAATAGGGAAAAACCAGAGGAAGCTGAGGGAAGAAATCACAGGGAATTGAGGAATTTGGGGAGAAGGCAGGGAAATTGGGAAGCAATTAACAGTTAATTAACAGTAATTAATGATAAACTTCAAAACGGAGGAGAAGGGGAGAGAAAATGGGGAAAAAACATGGAGAACATGGAGAAAAACCACAGGAAGCTGAGAGAAAAAAATCACAGGGAATTGACGAATTTGGGGGAAAAGGCAAGGAAATTGGGAAGCAATTAATAGTTAATTAATAGTAATTAATGATAAACTTCAAATGGAGGGGAAGCAGGGGAAGGGGAGGGAATATGGGGAAAAAAACATGGAGAAAAACCACAGGAAGCTGAGGGAAAAAAAAATCACAGGGAATTGAGGAATTTGGGGAAAAGGCAGGGAAATTGGGAAGGAATTAATAGTTAATTAATAGTAATTAATGACAAACTTCAAATGGAGGGAAAGAAGGGGAATGGGAGGGAAAATAGGGGAAAAAAACATGGAGAAAATGGAGAAAAACCACAGGAAGCTGAGGGAAAAAAATCACAGGGAATTGAGGAATTTGGGGGAAAAGGCAGGGAAATTGGGAAGCAATTAATAGTTAATTAATAGTAATTAACGATAAACTTCAAATGGAGGGGAAGGGGACGGAAAATGGAGAAAAAGCATGGAGAAAATGGGGAAAAACCACAGGAAGCTGAGGGAAAAAATCACAGGGAATTAAGGAATTTGGGGGAGAAGCCAGGGAAATTGGGAAGCAATTAACATTTAATTAAAAGTAATTAATGATAAACTTCAAATGGAGGGGAAGAAGGGGAATGGGAGGGAAAATAGGGGAAAAAAACATGGAGAAAATGGGTAAAAACCACAGGAAGCTGAGGGAAAAAATCACAGGGAATTGAGGAATTTGGGGGAAAAGGCAGGGAAATTGGGAAGCAATTAATAGTTAATTAATAGTAATTAACGATAAACTTCAAATGGAGGGGAAGGGGACGGAAAATGGAGAAAAAGCATGGAGAAAATGGGGAAAAACCACAGGAAGCTGAGAGAAAAAAATCACAGGGAATTGAGGAATTTGGGGGAGAAGCCAGGGAAATTGGGAAGCAATTAATAGTTAATTAATAGCAATTAATGATAAACTTCAAATGGAGGGGAAGCAGGGGAAGGGGAGGGAAAACGGGGAAAAAACATGGAGAAAATGGGGAAAAACCACAGGAAACTGAGGGAAAAAATCACAGGGAATTGAGGAATTTGGGGGAGAAGCCAGGGAAATTGGGAAGCAATTAATAGTTAATTAATAGCAATTAATGATAAACTTCAAATGGAGCAGAAGGGGAAGGAAAACCGGGTGGATCTGGGGTCACGTTTGGGGCTTTCAGCAGAGATTGGAGCTCAGGTTTGGGTCCAAAGGCGCCGATTTTGGCTCCAATGGGACGCAGGGATGGGGATTGGGGAATTTTGGGAAATTTTGTGTAATTTTTGCGGAATTTTTGGGGAATTTTTGGGAATTTTTGGGGTTTTTTTGGAATTTTTTGGGATTTCTGGGCTCACTCACCGTTCTGGCTCTGCCCAGGAAGTTTTGGGGTCAATTTTGGGTCCAAAAGCGCCGGTTTTGGGTCCAATGGGACGCGAGAATGGGGATTTTTGGGAATATTTTGGGGACTTTTTGGGAATTTTTGGGGACTTTTTTAGGAATTTTGGGGGATTTTTTTGGGAATTTTTGGGGGATTTTTTGGGAATTTTGGGGGGATTTTTTGGAAATATTTTGGGGACATTTTTGGGAATTTGTGGGGGATTTTTTGGGAATAATTTGGGGACTTTTTTGGGAATTTTTGGGGGATTTTTTGGGATTTCTGGGCTCACTCGCTGCTCTGGCTCTGCCCAGGCAGTTCTGGGATCAGTTTTGGGTCCAAAGGTGCCGATTTTGGGTCCGATGGGACACAAGAATGGGGATTTTTGGGAATATTTTGGGGACTTTTTTGGGAATTTTTGGGGACTTTTTTGGGAATTTTTGGGGGATTTTTGGGAATATTTTGGGGACTTTTTTGGGAATTTTTGGGGGATTTTTTGGGATTTCTGGGCTCACTCGCTGCTCTGGCTCTGCCCAGGCAGTTCTGGGATCAGTTCTGGGTCCAAAGGCGCCGATTTTGGGTCCGATGGGACACAAGAATGGGGATTTTGGGAATTTTTGGGGACTTTTTGGGAATTTTTGGGGAATTTTTTGGGAATTTTTAGGGGATTTTTTGGGAATATTTTGGGGACTTTTTTGGGAATTTTTGGGGAATTTTTTGGGAATTTTTAGGGGATTTTTTGGGAATATTTTGGGGACTTTTTTGGGAATTTGTGGGGGATTTTTTGGGAATATTTTGGGGACTTTTTTGGGAATTTTTGGGGATTTTTTGGGAATATTTTGGGGACTTTTTTGGGAATTTGTGGGGGATTTTTTGGGAATATTTTGGGGACTTTTTTGTGAATTTGTGGGAGATTTTTTGGGAATATTTTGGGGTCTTTTTTGTGAATTTGTGGGAGATTTTTTGGGAATATTTTGGGGACTTTTTTGGGAGTTTGTGGGGATTTTTTGGGAATATTTTGGGGACTTTTTTGGGAATTTTTGGGGATTTTTTGGGATTTCTGGGCTCACTCGCTGCTCTGGCTCTGCCCAGGCAGTTCTGGGATCAGTTTTGGGTCCAAAGGCGCCGATTTTGGGTCCGATGGGACACAAGAATGGGGATTTTGGGAATTTTTGGGGACTTTTTTGGGAATTTTTGGGGAATTTTTTGGGAATTTTTAGGGGATTTTTTGGGAATATTTTGGGGACTTTTTTGGGAATTTTTTGGGAATTTTTAGGGGATTTTTTGGGAATATTTTGGGGACTTTTTTGGGAATTTGTGGGGGATTTTTTGGGAATATTTTGGGGACTTTTTTGGGAATTTTTGGGGATTTTTTGGGAATATTTTGGGGACTTTTTGGGAATTTGTGGGGGATTTTTTGGGAATATTTTGGGGACTTTTTTGGGAATTTTTGGGGATTTTTGGGGATTTCTGGGCTCACTCGCTGCTCTGGCTCTGCCCAGGCAGTTCTGGGATCAGTTTTGGGTCCAAAGGCGCCGATTTTGGGTACAATGGGACACAAGAATGGGGATTTTGGGAATATTTTGGGGACTTTTTTGGGAATTTTTGGGGACTTTTTTGGGATTTCTGGGCTCACTCGCTGCTCTGGCTCTGCCCAGGCAGTTCTGGGATCAGTTTTGGGTCCAAAGGCGCCGATTTTGGGTCCGATGGGACACAAGAATGGGGATTTTGGGAATTTTTGGGGAATTTTTTGGGATTTCTGGGCTCACTCACCGTTCTGGCTCTGCCCAGGAAGTTTTGGGGTCAATTTTGGGGACATCTGGGTCAATTTTGGGTCCAAAAGCGCCGATTTCAGGTACGAAAGCACCAATTTTGGGTCCAACGGGATACAAGGACGGGAATTTTTGTGAATTATTTTATATTTTTTACATTTTCCCCTCACTCACCGCTCTGGCTCTGGCCATAGGAGGAGCTGAACCCCCCTGTCCATACCCCGTGTCCCTGGGGCAGGTTTGGGTCCAAAAGTGCCAATTTTGGGTCCAATGGGATACAAGGGTGGGGATTTTTGGGAATTTTGTGATTAATTTTATATTTTTTTGGTATTTTCCCCTCGCTCACCGCTCTGGCTCTGTCCATAGGAGGAGCTGAAACCCCCCCTGTCCTTGGGGCAGTTTTGGGCTCAGTTTGAACACAATGTGATACAAACCCGGGGATTTTTGTGCATTATTTTACATTTTTTATATTTTTCCCCTCACTCACCGCTCTGGCTCTGGCCGTAGGAGTTTCGGGCTCAGTTTGAACACAATGGGATACAAACCCGGGGATTTTTGCTATTCTCATGAATTATTTGGTATTTTTATTTTCACTCACCGCTCTGGCTCTGTCCATAGGAGGAGCTGAACCCCCCCTGTCCTTGGGGCAGTTTTGGGCTCAGTTTGAACACAATGTGATACAAACCCGGGGATTTTTGTGCATTATTTTACATTTTTTATATTTTTCCCCTCACTCACCGCTCTGGCTCTGTCCGTAAGAGTTTTGGGCTCAGTTTGAACACGATGGGATACAAGAATGGGGATTTTTGCTATTTTCATGGATTATTTGGTATTTTTATTGTCACTCACCGCTCTGGCTCTGGCCGTAGGAGGAGCTGAAACCCCCCTGTCCTTGGGGCAGTTTGGGCTCAGTTTGAACACAATGTGATACAAACCTGGGGATTTTTGCTATTCTCATGAATTATTTGATATTTTTATTGTCACTCACCGCTCTGGCTCTGTCCGTAGGAGGAGCTGAACCCCCCTGTCCATACCCTGTGTCCCTGGGGCAGGTTTGGGCTCAGGTTTGGGTCCAATGGAGTAGAACAATGGGGATTTTGGGAATAATTTGATATTTCTATTGTCACTCACCGCTCTGGCTCTGGCCGTAGGAGGAGCTGTAGCCCTGCTGGCCGTAGCCCGAGTCAGAGCCCTGCCCGTAGCCGCCGTAGCTCTGCTGCCCGTAGCTCTGCCCCCCGCCCTGCCCGTAGCTCTGCCCGGGCGGCGCGGGGTAGGCGCCGTAGCTGAGAAGAGAAAAAACCAAATTCGGGAGAAATTCCACCCGAAATGGGGAATGGCAGGGGTGGGGAAGGGTTAGGGAGGGGGGCGTACCTTTGGGTCGCCGTCTGGCTGTAATCTGGGGAGAGAAGGGTTAAAAATTCGGGTTAATCGAGCAAAAATCGCGTCAAATAAATCAATTTTCTGAAATTATTACATCTGGGGAGAGAAGGGTTAAAAATTCGGGTTAATCGAGCAAAAATCGCGTCAAATAAATCAGTTTTCTGAAATTATTACATCTGGGGAGGGAAGGGTTCAAAGTCGAGAATAATCAAGCAAAAAATCGCATGAAATAAATCAATTTTCTGAAATTATTACATCTGGGGAGGGAAGGGTTAAAAATTCGGGTTAATCGAGCAAAATTCGCGTCAAATAAATCAATTTTCTGAAATTATTACATGTGGGGAATAAAGGGTTAAAAATTCGGGTTAATCGAGCAAAATTCGCGTCAAATAAATCAATTTTCTGAAATTATTACATGTGGGGAGGGAAGGGTTAAAAATTCGGGTTAATCGAGCAAAAATCGCGTGAAATAAATCAAATTTCTGAAATTATTACATCTGGGGAGGGAAGGGTTAAAAATTCGTGTTAATCGAGCAAAAATCGCGTAAAATAAATCAATTTTCTGAAATTATTACATGTGGGGAATAAAGGGTTAAAAATTTGGGTTAATCGAGCAAAAATCGCATCAAATAAATCAATTTTCTGAAATTATTACATCTGGGGAGGGAAGGGTTAAAAATTCGGGTTAATCGAGCAAAAATCGCGTAAAATAAATCAATTTTCTGAAATTATTACTCCCGGGGAGGGAAGGGTTCAAAGTCGAGAGTAATCAAGCAAAAAATCGCATGAAATAAATCAAATTTCTGAAATTATTATATCTGGGGAGGGAAGGGTTAAAAATTCGGGTTAATCGAGCAAAAATCGCGTAAAATAAATCAATTTTCTGAAATTATTACGCCCGGGGAGGGAAGGGTTCAAAGTCGAGAGTAATCAAGCAAAAAATCGCATGAAATAAATCAAATTTCTGAAATTATTACATCTGGGGAGGGAAGGGTTAAAAATTCGGGTTAATCGAGCAAAAATCGCGTAAAATAAATCAATTTTCTGAAATTATTATATCTGGGGAGGGTAGGGTTACAAATTGAGGCTGATCAAGCAAAAATCACATAAAACAAATCAAATTTCTCAAATTATTACATCTGGGGAGGAAAGGGTTAAAAATTGAGGGCAATCAAGCAAAAATTGCTTAAAATAAATCCAATTTTTGAAATTATTACATCTGGGGAGGAAAGGGTTAAAAATTGAGGGCAATCAAGCAAAAATTGCTTAAAATAAATCAAATTTCTGAAACTATTACATCTGGGGAGGAAAGGGTTAAAAATTGAAGCCAATCAAGCAAAAATCGCATGAAATAAATCAAATTTCTGAAATTATTATATTTGGCGAGGCAAGGGCTAAAAACGGGGGTTAATTAATGAGAAATTGCTTTAAATAAATTGGTATTTCCTAATCTGTTAAATCTGAGGGAAGAAAGGGTTGAAAACTGAGATCAATCAAGTAAAAATCGCATCAAATAAATCAATTTTCCGAAATTACTACGTCTGGGGAGGAAAGGGTTAAAAATTCAGATTAATCAAGCAAAAAACGCTCTAAGTAAATGCACTTTCCTAATTTATTAAATCAGGGGAGGAAAGGGTCAAAAATCAGGGTTAATCAATCAGAAATCACCTAAAATAAATTTATTTTTCCACATTTATTAAACCTGGACAGGAAGCTCTTAAAAATTGCGGTTATTCAAGCAGAAAGTACCCAAAATAATTATATTTTCCTTAATTCATTAAATCGAGGGAGGAAAGGGTTAAAAATCGGGGTTAATGAATCAGAAATTGCCTAAAATAATTAAAATTGCCATAGTTCATTATCCTGGGAAAAGGGGGTTTAAAAATTGGGGTTAATTAAGAAAATTTGTTTAAAATGAATATATATTCCTATATTTATTAAATACAGCAAGAAAAGAGTTAAAAGTTGGGGTTAATTAATGAGAAATTGGTTAAAATAAATCAATTTCCCCTAATTTATTAAATCTAGGGAGAAAATGGTTAAAAATTGGGGCTAATTACTCCAAAAAAAAATAAACCAAAAGAATTACTTAAATAATACGCTAATATTCATAATACTATTTTATTTCCAGACGAACAACAATTCAATAAATAATACATAAAAACAGATTTTCCCCAAGATATTAAGATTTTTTTTGATTATCAATTTAATTAGATGATTAGGAGTAATTTTTATTTTCGGGCAGAAATAACGAAATTTCAGCATAAAATAAAGAAAAAATTGGGTGTTTCATCCACCCAAAAGGAGCGAACCCCGGCTGGAGTGAAATTTCCCGCCCAAAAAGAAGATTTATCTTTACTTCCCCCACATCACTGCAAATTTTGTTATTTTTAATTGTAAAAAAAGGGAAAGTAAAGATGAATTTTCTTATTTAGGTGTGAAAAAGGACATGAAGCCTTAAAGCCCCCTCAGGCTCAGTACAACGAAAAGGGTCTAAAATTCCGGTTTTTACAGCAAATATCCCCCTTTAAAAGCACTCAGAGCTCGAATTTAATTGTTTGTGTGTTACAAAAAGCAATAATAAAGTTTATTTATTTATTTCCACAGGAAAAGAGCAAGAAAGAGTTTAAATACCCCTCAAGCACCACATAACAAAAGGGGGCGTGAAAGCACATGGCTCTAACGGCAAAAGGCCTCTAAAACCTCACAAAATGAAGGCATTAAATAATTTATACATAAAATTAAAAGGAAAACTTTGAAATTTAAATATTTCGTTGTTCAAGTATAAGGGAAACTCTCATCTCCCTTCAGGCTTCGCCTAACAAAAGGCGTGCCCGCGGGGGGAATACTTGGAGGATGTAAAAAACTAAATTTAAAATCAAAATATCCCCCCAAAAATGATATAAGCAGCACAATAAAACACAAATTTACTTATAAAACTTTATATCTCATTAAAATACTTTTAATTCTCCCTCAGAAATCCGCACTGGATAGCGCGGAACTGAATCCTCCCCCTCACACGGCGGCAATTTCCCGTCTCGCCTGGAAGAAACCGTGGGGGGATTTTTTACGGCCAAAGCCTAAATTTTAGAGTTTAATTTTCGATGTACCTGCTTAACTTGATTAAATTTGATTTAATTTGATCGTATTTGATTGAACGGAAGAACCCGGATGTGTCACTGCGGCAGCGGCGCCGCGCACGCGCCGCGCGCACAAAATGGCGGCGGTGGCGCAGAGGCAAAACCACAAAATGGCGGGCGGGGGAAAAAGCGGGTCCCGGACCCCCTAAAACATCCCAAAACTCCCCCAAAATCCAAACAAATTCCTGGGAATTGCACCAAAAATTCAAGTCATTGTGTTTAAAGTTGGGGGTTGTGGGCTTAATTTTCCTCCCCGCTGCCGGCGAGGAGCATCCGGGCGCGGCGCTTTGTTCGGCCCCCGCCCCACCCGCGATGGTTTTAGCAGCAAAAATAACCCAAAAGAGCGCCCGAAATTTGCGGGTTTGGGTTTAAAATATAAGTGATATAAGTGTAATGAGGAGAAATACTAAAAGGAAAATTAATTAAGAATAAAAAATAGAGAACTGAGGCGCGGCGGAAACGGGACAGCATCAAATCCCACACAGCGCGCAAATCACACACAACCCCAGAGCAGCGCTGACGGCGAAAAACCCACAATGAAACAACGCCTTAACTACACCAATTAACGACAAAACGCCCATTACAAAGAGCATTAATTAAAAACAACACAACCAAGGCCGTATTAAGCGCGGCGGCCGCCGGAACCCCCTCAGGTTTCCCCCCCCGGTGCTCCCAAACCGCGCTGGGCGCTGCAGCCCCCACCCGCCCCCGGGGCAAGGAGGGGTCTGGGGGTCCCTCCCCGGTGCTCGGGGGTCCCTGCCCGGGGAAAGAGGGAGCTGTGGGGTCCCCACGGCGCCGGTACCGTTGGAGGCCATGGCGGTGCCGCGCGCTCCGCGTCCGCTCCACGTGGCGCCCGCACTGCGCGCCGCGCGCGCCCGCCAGCCCTTTTATAGCCTCGGCCGGCGCCTCCCACCAACCCGCGAGAGGGGAGGGGAGCTCCCCTCCGCGGCCTCGCGGGATGGTACGGTCCTGGCGGGAAAAGGGGGCGGGGACGGAGCGGGGGGGGGGTGGGCGGGGAAATGGGCGGGGCTTAGAGGAGCGCCGGGGCGCCCCCTGGCGGAGAGCGGCGGGAGCGCTTTGGGAACGCCATGGAGACCCTGCAGGCCCCTCTGGAACATTCCAGAAACCCTAAGGAACCCTAGAGAAACCCCCTGGAACCCTCTGAAACCACACGGACACCCTGCAGCATCCTCTGGTACCCTTTAAAGACTCCATAGAACCCTATGGAAACCCTGTAGAATGCTCCGGGACCATATAAAAACCCTACAGGAGCCTGTAGAAACCCTGTAGAACCTTCTAGAGACCTGCAGGACCCCATGAAAGCCCTCTGGGACCCTTTGGAGATCCCGTGGAACCCCGCAGAACCCTCGAGAGCGCTCCAGGGCCCTATATAGCTCCACGGAAAGCCAATAGAACGCTCTAGAACCTTCTAGAGCCCGCCAAGACCCTGTGGAACCCTCTAGAGCCCTATGGAACCTTCTGGAACCTTCTGGAACCATCTGGGACCCGACAGAAACCCCACAGAAGCATCCGGAACCCCCACCGAGCACCACGGGAGCCCATAGCCCCTCCCCCCTCCCCAATTAGGCCCCTCCCCTTAGCTCCGCCCCGCCCTAATTAACCCCTCCCCCACCCCCATTAAGCCCCTCCAGCTCCAATTATCCCCTTCCCATCCTAATTAACACCCTCCCTCCCTAATTAGCTCCGCCCCACTTTAATTAGCCCCTCCTCCCACTCTAATTAGCCCCCCCACCCCAATTATCCCCTCCTTTCTCCCTAATTAGCCCCTCCCTAATTAGGCCCTCCCACCCCAATTAGCCCCTCCAACTCCAATTATCCCCTTCCCATCCTAATTAACACCCCCCCCAATTAGCTCCGCCCTGCTTTAATTAGCCCCTCCTCCCACTCTAATTAGCCCCCCCACCCCAATTAACCCCTCTCTCATCCCAGTGAGCCCCCCGCCCTAATTAAGCCCTCCCCACCGTAATTAGCCCCTCCTCCACTCTAATTAGCACCCCCACCCCAATTATCCCCTCCTTTCTCCCTAATTAGCCCCTCCCTAATTAGCCCCCACCCCAATTAGCCCCTCCCACACCAATTAGCCCCTCCCCCTCATAATTAACACCGCCCCACCCTAATTAGCCCCTCCCCCAATTAGCTCCTTTCACCCCCTCCCCCGCCCCCAAAAAAGACCAAAAACCCCCCAAATTTCGGGGTGGGGGAGGGGCAGATTCCCTTTATTGGCAATAAATAAGCGACGCCGGGGGTGGGGGAGGGGCGGGGCTTGGGGAGGGGGCGGGGCTTGGGAGAGGAGGGAGGAGCCAGATTGGCCACGCCCCTCCTCGATATTTGGGGGCGGGGCCACCCCAAAATCCCAAAAATTGGGGGGTGGGGGAGGGGAAATAAAGGGGGGAGGGGCCAGTTGAGGCCACGCCCCTTTTCCAAATTTTGGGGGGAGGGGTTTGGGGGGGGCCCCACTGCAGGGGGCGGCCCCAAAACACCCCCCGGGGGGCGGAGCTTGGGGTGGGGGAGGGGCCGAATTTGGCCACGCCCCCTCCCTGAATTTTGAGGTTCTTTGTGTGGGGGAGGGGCCAGTTTTGGCCACGCCCCCTCTTTGCATTTTGGGGGGTTTGGGGGAGGGGGGAGGGTGGGGGGAGGGGCGGAGGTGGGGGAGGGGCAGGTGTTGGCCACGCCCCCTCCTGAAATGGGGGCGGGGTCCCCAAAATCGTCACTTCCGGCGCTTCCGGGCGGGCTCGTCCACTGTGAGAGGGGGGGAGGGGAGAAAAATGACGTCATCAGAGGGGGACGGCGACGTCATCGGGGTGACGTCATAGTGGTGACGTCACGAAGGGAGGGGGTTTGAGGTGGCCACGCCCCCCCCTCCCGCCCCTCCCCCCCCGGGTGTTAGAGGAGGGGGGACAGTGACGTCACAGGGAGGGACAATGACGTCATAGGGAGGGGACAGCGACAATGAGGAAAGAATTACATCATGTGGAGAGGTTGTGACGTCACAGGGACGGGACGGTGACGTCACGTGGAGGGGACAATGAGGAGGGGACAATGACGTCACGGAGAGGGGGGGGGTGCAGTGACGTCATGGGGAGGCGACGGTGACGTCATAGGGAACGGACAATGAGGCGGCAATGGCAGGGGTGCAATGATGACGTCACCGGGAGGGGGACGGTGACGTCACGTGGGCGGCGGTGACGTCATAGCGGGGGTGACGGGGAGGGGACAATGACGTCATAGAAGGGGACAGCGCGGTGACGCGCCGGTGACAATGAGGTGACATGAGGGTGGCAATGGCGACACCGAGGTGACAATGAGGGGGCACACAGGTGGCACACGGGTGACAATGGTGACAGCGAGGTGACGCAGGTGACACACAGGTGACAATGAGGGGGCACACAGGTGGCAGACAGGTGACAGTGACAGCGAGGTGACGCAGGTGGCACACAGGTGACAATGAGGGGGCACAGGTGACAATGGGGACAATGACGATGGTGACACACAGGTGACGATGGTGACAATGGTGACACTGAGGTGACAATGGTGACGATGACGATGGTGACGCACAGGTGATGATGGTGACAATGATGATGGTGACAATGACACTGAGGTGACACTGAGGTGACAATGGTGACAATGATGATGGTGACACACAGGTGACGATGGTGACAGTGACACCGAGGTGACACTGAGGTGACAATGGTGACACACAGGTGGCACACAGGTGACAATGGTGACACTGAGGTGACACACAGGTGACAATGGTGACACCGAGGTGACACTGAGGTGACAATGGTGACACACAGGTGACAATGGTGACACCGAGGTGACAATGGTGACACTGAGGTGACACACAGGTGACACACAGGTGACACTGAGGTGACAATGGTGACACACAGGTGACACACAGGTGACAATGGTGACACACAGGTGACAATGGTGACACTGAGGTGACAATGCTGACATTGAGGTGACACACAGGTGACAATGGTGACACACAGGTGACAATGGTGACACACAGGTGACAATGGTGACACCGAGGTGTCCCCGTACCTGTGGGCGGTGCCGGGCCCCGGCCGGGTCACGCTGGGGACGAGAAGATGGAGATGAGAGGGGGAGGGGACACTGAGGGGACACTGAGGGGACACTGAGGGGACACTGAGTGACCATGGAGGGACCACGGAGTGACCATGGAGTGACCATGGAGTGACCATGGAGGGACCATGGAGGGACCATGGAGGGACCATGGAGTGACCACGGAGTGACCATGGAGTGACCATGGAGTGACCAGGGAGTGACCATGGAGTGACCATGGAAGGACCATGGAGTGACCATGGAGTGACCATGGAGGGACCATGGAGGGACCATGGAGTGACCATGGAGTGACCACGGAAGGACCATGGAGTGACCAGGGAGTGACCATGGAGGGACCATGGAGGGACAGGGAGTGACCATGGAGGGACAGGGAGTGACCATGGAGTGACCATGGAGTGACCATGGAGGGACCATGGAGGGACCATGGAGTGACCATGGAGGGACCATGGAGTGACCATGGAGTGACCATGGAGTGACCATGGAGGGACCATGGAGGGACCACGGAGGGACAGGGAGTGACCACGGAGTGACCATGGAGTGACCATGGAGTGACCATGGAGGGACAGGGAGTGACCATGGAGTGACCATGGAGGGACAGGGAGTGACCATGGAGTGACCATGGAGGGACAGGGAGTGACCATGGAGTGACCATGGAGGGACCACGGAGTGACCATGGAGTGACCATGGAGGGACCATGGAGTGACCATGGAGTGACCATGGAGGGACAGGGAGTGACCATGGAGTGACCATGGAGGGACAGGGAGTGACCATGGAGGGACCATGGAGTGACCATGGAGGGACCATGGAGTGACCATGAGATGGTCAAGGGGACAGAGAGGGGATGGAGGTGACCATGGACCATGGAGGTGACCATGGAGGTGACCAGGAGATGGTCAAGGTGTACATGAGGACTGTCATGGTCACTTGGAGATGGTCAAGGGGACAGGGAGGTGACCATGGAGGTGACCATGAGATGGTCATGGTCACTTGGAGATGGTCAAGGGGACATGGGGAGGGGATGGAGATGACCAAGGAGATGACCACGGAGGTGACCAGGAGATGGTCAAGGAGACAGGGAGATGACCATAAAGGTGACCAGGAGATGTCGGAGATGACCAAGGTCACCAGGACACCATGGAGGTGACCATGAACCATAAGGTGACCATGGAGGCGACCAGGAGATGGTCAAGGGGACGGGGAGGTGACCGTGAAAGTGACCACAAGGTGACCATGGAGGTGACCATGAACCACGGAGATGACCGTGAAGGTGACCATGAAGGTGACCAGGAGATGCTGGAGATGACCAAGGCCACCTGGCCACCACGGAGGCGACCACAGAGGGTCGGGAGGGGACACGGGGACACGGCGGTGGGACGGGGCCATCTCCTCACCCTCCAGGTAGTTCCTGGCGATGAACTTGAGCGCCTCGTCCAGCAGGATGACCGGGAAGGAGATCTTGATGACCATCAGCCAGTGGGTCAGCGTCAGCGGCGTCAGCTTGAAGATCATCTGGGGACACCGGGGACACGGCTCGGACCTCCTCGCGGGCCACCAGAGTGACCACGGCGGTCAGCAGAACCCGCCCGTGGTCAGCAGAGTCCACCCGTGGTCACCAAACCCAGTGGTCACTCAAGGTCAACGGTTGCCATGTTGGTGGACATCAACGTGACGTCCTCGGGGCCATCAACGTGATGACCACCAGTTTGACGGCCACCACCCAACGACCACCAACCCAACGGCCACCACCTTGATGACCCTATGACCACCACCCCAACGTCCCCAAGGCCACCAACCCAACGGCCACCACCTTGATGACCCTATGACCACCACCCCAACGTCCCCAAGGCCACCAACCCAACGGCCACCAGCTCAATGACCACCATCTTGATGGCCACCAACCCCATGACCATCAACCCAACGACCACCAATGACCACCACCCCAAGGTCCCCGAGACCACCACCGTGATGACCACCAGCTGGATGGCCACCACCCCCATGACCATGATCTTGATGTCCCCAAGGCCACCAAACCCATGGCCACCACCCCAATGACCACCACCTCGATGTCCCCAAGGCCACCACCTTGATGGCCACCACCTTGATGGCCACCACCCCAATGTCCCCAAGGCCACCACCTTGATGGCCACCACCCCAATGACCACCACCCCGATGTCCCCAAGGCCACCACCTTGATGGCCACCACCCCAATGTCCCCAAGGCCACCACCACCTTGATGGCCACCACCCCAATGACCACCAACCCAATGTCCCCAAGGCCACCACCTTGATGGCCACCACCCCAATGACCATGATCTTGATGTCCCCAAGGCCACCAAACCCATGGCCACCACCCCAATGACCACCACCTCGATGTCCCCAAGGCCACCACCTTGATGGCCACCACCCCAATGACCACCACCCCGATGTCCCCAAGGCCACCACCTTGATGGCCACCACCCCAATGACCATGATCTTGATGTCCCCAAGGCCACCAAACCCATGGCCACCACCCCAATGACCACCACCTCGATGTCCCCAAGGCCACCACCTTGATGGCCACCACCCCAATGACCACCACCCCGATGTCCCCAAGGCCACCACCTTGATGGCCACCACCCCAATGACCATGATCTTGATGTCCCCAAGGCCACCAAACCCATGGCCACCACCCCAATGACCACCACCTTGATGTCCCCAAGGCCACCACCTTGATGGCCACCACCCCAATGACCACCACCCCGATGTCCCCAAGGCCACCACCTTGATGGCCACCAGCCCAATGACCACCAACCCAATGTCCCCAAGGCCACCACCCCAATGACCACCAACCCAATGTCCCCAAGGCCACCACCACCCAAGGCCACCACCTTGATGGCCACCACCCCGATGTCCCCAAGGCCACCGCCCCCCCAGGCCAGCAGCCGCGGTGTCCCCGCGGTGTCCCCTTACGGGCAGGGGGTCGATGTAGAGGATGACGAAGTGCAGGGACATGGAGAGGCAGATGGAGCCCATCAGCCAGATGTTCACCCACGGCGGCATCCGCGCCAGCGACTGGTTCTCCGACAGGCTGGGGACATCGAGGTGACATTGGGGTGACCATGAGGACATTGGGGACATTGGGGACATCGGGGACATCGGGGACATCGGGGACATTGGGGACATTGGGATGGCCAGGAACCATCAGCCAGATGTTCTCCCATGGTGGGATCCGCGCCAGCGACCGGTTCTCCGACAGGCTGGGGACATCGAGGTGACATTGGGGTGACCATGAGGACATTGGGGACATCGGGGACATCGGGGACATCGGGGACATTGGGGACACTGGGGACATCGGGGATATCGGGGACATTGGGATGGACAGGAACCATCAGCCAGATGTTCACCCACGGCAGCATCCGCGCCAGCGACTGGTTCTCCGACAGGCTGGGGACATCGAGGTGACATTGGGGTGACCATGAGGACATTGGGGACATTGGGGACACTGGGGACATCAGGGATATCGGGGACATTGGGATGGACAGGAACCATCAGCCAGATGTTCTCCCATGGTGGGATCCGCGCCAGCGACCGGTTCTCCGACAGGCTGGGGACATCAAGGTGACATTGGGGTGACCAGGAGATCACGGGGACATTGGGGACATCGGGGACATTGGGGACATTGGGGACACTGGGGACATCGGGGATATCGGGGACATTGGGATGGACAGGAACCATCAGCCAGATGTTCTCCCATGGTGGGATCTGGGCTGGGGTTCATGGACGGGCTGGGGACATCGAGGTGGCCGTGAGGACGTCAGGAGGTCATGGGGACATTTGGGACATTGGGGACATCACCACAATGACCGTGACCGTGATGGCCACGACAACAATGATGACAAGAACGATGACCACGAGCACAACCACAACCATGACCATGACCAAGGTGACCACGACCAAGGTGACCAAGATGTCCTCACCTGTTGAGGGCGTTGCACATCTCCATGGTGACCACCATGACAATAACAATGACCACAACCATGACCATGACCACCATGACCATGATGACCATGTTGACCATGACAGGGGTGACCAAGGTGACCATGATGACCAAGATGTCCTCACCTGCTGAGGGCGTTGCACATCTCCATGGTGACCACCATGACCATGACAATGACCATGACCACCATGACAATGATGACAGTGACAGAGATGACCATGGTGACCATGATGACCATGACCATGACAATGACAATGATGACCATGACCACCATGACCATGACAATGACCATGACAATGATGACAGTGACAGAGATGACCAAGGTGACCTTGACCAAGGTGACCATGATGACCATGGTGGCCTCACCTGTTGAGGGCGTTGCACATCTCCATGGTGACCACCATGACCACGACAATGACCATGACCACCATGACCACCATGACCATGACAATGATGACAGTGACAGAGATGACCATGGTGACCATGATGACCAAGGTGACCATGATGACCATGACAATGATGACAATGATGACAGTGACAGAGATGACCAAGGTGACCATGATGACCACGATGACCAAGGTGTCCTCACCTGTTGAGGGCATTGCACATCTCGATGGTGACCACCATGACCATGACAATGACAATGATGACCATGACCACCATGACCACGACAATGACCATGACAATGATGACAGTGACAGAGATGACCAAGGTGACCATGACCATGGTGACCAAGGTGACCACGATGACCAAGGTGTCCTCACCTGTTGAGGGCGTTGCACATCTCGATGGTGACCAGCACCGACAGCGCCATCGTCATCGGCACCGGCGACTCGAAGATGTCGCAGTCCAGGCCCTCGAAGTCCACGTTGTGCTCGGAGCACTGCATGAAGTGCGTCTGGAGAGGACACGGGGACGCCTCGGGGTCACCAAACCCACTCAGATCCATGGTGGACATCCATAACCACGTCCACCTCGGGGCCACCAGGCTGGGGACACCTCGAGGACACCTCGAGGACCCCTTGGGGACATCTCAGGGACATCCAGGAAGGGACGTTTGAGAGCTGGGGGACGCCGCGAGGAACCTCCGTGGTGGTGGTGGGACCTCCACGATGGACCTGGGGAGGGTCACCTTGGGGTGGGGACACCTTGGGGACATCTCGGGGACATCTCAGGGACATCTTGAGGACATTCAGAGACATTTGGAGACATCTTGGAGACATTTTGGGGACACCCTGGGGTCACCAGAGCTTAGGGACATCTCAGGGACACCTTGGGGACACCTTGAGGACACCTTGAGAACATCTCAAGGACACCTTGGGGACATCTTGGGGACACCTTGAGGACACCTTGGGGACATCCCAGGGTCACCTGAGCTTGGGGACACCTTGGAGACATCTCGGGGACATCTCGGGGACATTTTGGGATCACCAGAGATCGTGGACACCTCAGGGACATCTCAAGGACATCTCGGTGACACCTTGGGGACACTTTGGGGACACGTGGGACTCACCAGCTGGTGGTAGCTGACGTTGGGTCCGTCCTCGGCGAAGAGGAACCACCAGGCGGCCGCGCCCACGGTGGCGGCGCCGACGTAACCTGGGGGGACAACAAAGGGGGGTTGGGGACACCTGGGGACAACCTGGGGACAAGCTGGGGGACTCCAAGGGGACAACTTGGGGGTCTCCAGGTGGACTTTTGGGGTTTCCAGGTGGTTTTTTGGGGTTTCCAAGTGGTTTTTTTGTGGTTTCCAGGTGGTTCCATGAGGTTCTCAAGGTGTTCCTCACAAGGTTCCTCAAGGAGCCTTCTCCATGTGGGCCTCAAGGTGGGTTTTATGGAGTTTCCAGGTGGTATTGTGGCATCTCAAGGTGGTTTTTTGGAGTTTCCAGGTGGTTCCATGAGGTTCTCAAGGTGTTCCTCACGAGGTTCCTCAAGGAGCCTTCTCCATGCGGGCTTCCAGGTGGGTTTTTTTGAGTCCCAAGGTGTTTTTTTGGAATCTCAGGGTGGTTTTCGGGTTCTCCAAGTGGTATTTTCAGGTTTCCAGGTGGTTTTTTGGATTGTCCAGAGGGTTTTTTTGGAGTTTCCAGGTGGTTCCTCAAGGAACCTCCTCCGTGGAAGCCTCAAGGTGGCTTTTATGGCGTTCCCAGGTGGTGTTTTGGGTTCTCCAAGTGGTTCTTTGGCATCTCAAGGTGGTTTTTTGGAGCTTCCAGGTGGTTCTATGAGGTTCTCAAGGCGTTCCTCATGAGGTTCCTCAAGGAACCTTCTCCATGTGGATCTCAAAGCACCTTTTATGGAGTTTCCAGGTGGTTTTTTGGAATCTCGGGGTGGTATTTTCGGGTTTCCAGGTGGTTTTTTTTGGATTCTCCAGAGGGTTTTTTTGGAGTTCCCGGGTGGTTCCTCGAGGAGCCTCCTCCACGGAAGCCTCAAGGTGGCTTTCGTGGCGTTCCCAGGTGGTGTTTTGGTGCCTCCAGGTCGTTTCATGAAGTTCCCTCAAGCGACCCTCGCCGACCCCGCCTGCCCCCAGGTGCCCGCCCAGGTGTGACCTCCAGGCGTGACCCACCTCCGATGGCCAGGTAGCGGAAGAAGAGCCAGCCGGAGATGAGCGGCTCCTTGGGGCTGCGCGGGGGCTTGTCCATGATGTCCAGGTCCGGGGGGTTGAAGCCCAGCGCGGTGGCCGGGAGCCCGTCGGTGACCAGGTTGACCCAGAGCAGCTGCACCGGGATCAGCGCCTCGGGCAGGCCCAGCGCCGCCGTCAGGAAGATACTGGGAGGGGTTAACGGGGCACTGGTTTGTACTGGGACGGACTGGGAGGGACTGGGAGGGGTTAACGGGGCACTGGTTTGTACTGGGACGGACTGGGAGGGACTGGGAGGGGTTAACGGGGCACTGGTTTGTACTGGGACGGACTGGGAGGGACTGGGAGGGGTTAACGGGGCACTGGTTTGTACTGGGACGGACTGGGAGGGACTGGGAGGGGTTAACGGGGCACTGGTTTGTACTGGGATGGACTGGGAGGGACTGGGAGGGGTTAAAACGGGACTGGGATGGACTGGGATGGACTGGGACAAACTGGGAGGGACTGGGAGGGGTTAATGGGGGACTGGGATGGACTGGGACAAACTGGGAGGGGTTAAAACGGGACTGGGGTGGGACTGGGAGGGGTTAATGGGACTGGGACAGACTGGGATGGGACTGGCGGGGGTTAATGGGGCACTGGTTTGTACTGGGACAGACTGGGAGGGACTGGGAGGGGTTAAAACGGGACTGGGATGGACTGGGACAAACTGGGTTATACTGGGAGGGGTTAACGGGGCACTGGTTTGTACTGGGACGGACTGGGAGGGACTGGGAGGGGTTAAAACGGGACTGGGATGGACTGGGACAAACTGGGTTATACTGGGAGGGGTTAACGGGGCACTGGTTTGTACTGGGACGGACTGGGAGGGACTGGGAGGGGTTAAAACGGGACTGGGATGGACTGGGACAAACTGGGTTATACTGGGAGGGGTCAATGGCACTGGTTTGTACTGGGACAGACTGGGAGGGACTGGGAGGGGTTAAAGGGGACTGGGATGGACTGGGACAAACTGGGATGAACTGGGACGGAACTGGGATGGACTGGAGTGGACTGGGAGGGACCAGGATAAACTGGGAGGGACTGGGACAAACTGGGACAAACTGGGATGGAACTGGGAGGGACTGGGAGGGACTGGGAGGGACTGGGAGGGACCAGGATGGACCAGGATGGAGCAGAACAAACTGGGATGGACTGGGACAAACTGGGACAAACTGGGATGGAACTGGGAGGGACTGGGATGGAACTGGGAGGGACTGGGACAAACTGGGATGGACTGGGATGGACTGGGAGGGACCAGGATGGACCAGGATGGAGCAGAACAAACTGGGACGGGACTGGGACGGGACTGGGACGGAACTGGGATGGACCAGGACAAACTGGGAGGGGATTGGGACAAAACTGGTCCAAACTGGTCCAAACTGGGCCAAACTGCTCCAAACCGGGCTCAAACCCCCTCAGAGCCTCCAACATCTCCAAGCTCTGCTCCAAACTGGCCGGGACCTCTCCAAACTGGGTCCGAACCGGTCCAAACTGGTCCAAACTGGTCCAAACTGGTCCCAAGCGGTCCGGGCTGGGCGCTCACCAGACGACCTCGCCCACGTTGGAGGAGATGAGGTAGCGGATGAACTGCTTCATGTTGTTGTAGATGGCCCTGCCCTCCTCCACCGCCGCCACGATGGTGGAGAAGTTGTCGTCGGCCAGGACCATCTCCGAGGCCGTCTTGGCCACGGCCGTGCCCGAGCCCATGGCGATGCCGATCTCGGCCTTCTTCAGCGCCGGCGCGTCGTTCACGCCATCGCCGGTCTGGGGGGGTGGACAGGAGGTGGTGGGTGACAGGTGGGGTGGGGTTGGGCGGGTGCTGGGACTCCATAACTGCGTCAAAAGTTGGTGGTGGAAACCCAAAGCTACGTCAAAAGTTGGTGGGACTCCATAACTGCGTCAAAAGTTCGTGGTGGAACCCCAAAGCTACGTCAAAAGTTGGTGGGACTCCATAACTGCGTCAAAAGTTCGTGGTGGGACTCCATAACTACGTCAAAAGTTGGTGGGACTCCATAACTACGTCAAAAGTTCGTGGTGGAACCCCAAAGCTACGTCAAAAGTTGGTGGGACTCCATAACTATGTCAAAAGTTCATGGTTGCGGCCCAAATTACGTGAAGTTGGTGATGGGACTCCATAACTACATCAAAAGTTGGTGGTGTAACCTCAAAAGTAGGCGGAATTGGTGGTGGGACTCCATAACTACGTCAAAAGTTGTTGCTGGAACCTGCTTCAATCAACCACAGTTGACCACCAAACACTCACAAACCCATGGTGGGCCTCCATAACCACCTCGAAACCCCCTCGAACCCCTTCAAACCCCCATGAAAGCCCCTCAGATCCATGGTGGACCTCCATAACCACGTCCACCAAGGACATTTTGACCTCAAACCCCCTCAGATCCATGCTAGACCTCCAAAGCGACCTCAAAAGCCGCTCAAACCCACTCAAATCCCTATGAAACCCCCTCAGATCTATGGTGGACATCCATAAGCGCGTCCATCAAGAACTTCTGGTCTCAAACCTATGGTAGATCTCCATAACCACCTCAAAACCCACTCAATCCATCTCAAACCCCTGGTAGACCTCCATAACCACGTCCGCCAAGAAGGTTTTGACGCCCAACCCACTCAGACCCATGGTGGACCTCCATAACCACGTCCATCAAGAACTTCTGATCTCAAACCTATGGTAGACCTCCATAACCACCTCCAAACCCCCTCGAACCCCAAAAAACCCCCATGGAACCCCTCAGACCCATGGTGGACCTCCATAACCACGTCCATCAAGAACTTTTGATCTCAAACCTATGGTAGACCTCCATAACCACCTCAAAACCCCCTCGAACCCCCTTCAAACCCCCACGGAACCCCTCAGACCCATGGTGGACCTCCATAACCACGTCCATCAAGAACTTTTGATCTCAAAACCCTGGTAGACCTCCATAACCACCTCAAAACCCACTCAAACCATCTCAAACCCCTGGTAGACCTCCATAACCACCTCAAAACCCACTCAAACCATCTCAAACCCGTGGTAGACCTCCATAACCACCTCCAAACCCCTCCAAACCATGGTGGACCTCCATAACCACCTCAAAACCCCCTCGAACCCCCTTCAAACCCCTTCAGACCCATGGTGGACCTCCATAACCACGTCCGTCAAGAACTTCTCCCTGGTAGACCTCCATAACCACCTCCAAACCCCTCCAAACCATGGTAGACCTCCATAACCACCTCCAAACCCCCTCGAACCCCTTTCAAACCCCCTCAGACCCCTGGTGGACCCCCATAACCACGTCCACCACGCCTTTCCCCCCTCACCATGGCGGTGATCTCGTCGAAGGACTGCAGGAACTCCACGATCTTGGACTTGTGGGTGGGCTCGACGCGGGCGAAGCAGCAGGCGCGCCGGCACGCCTCGCGCTGCTCGGACAGCGGCAGGTCGTCGAACTCGCGGCCGGTGTAGGCGCGGCCGGAGACCTCCTCGTCCTCGGAGAAGATGCCGATGCGGCGGCAGATGGCGATGGCCGTGCCCTTGTTGTCCCCGGTGATCATGATGACGCGGATGCCGGCGTCGCGGCACAGCCGGATGGAGCCCATGACCTCCTTGCGCGGCGGGTCCAGCATGCCCACGCAGCCCACGAAGGTCAGGTCCGTCTGGTGGGGACGGTGGGGGTGGTGGGACGGTCAGGAGATGGCGGTGTGGAGGTGGTGGGTGGAGAAGGAGCGACCGGAAATGGGGTTTGGAGGAGAGGGAAACTTCGAAAAATGGGGTTTGGAGGTGGTGGGACCACCAAAAATGGGGTTTGGAGGAGAAGGAACAACCAGAAATGGGGTTTGGAGGTGGTGGGACCACCAGAAATGGGGTTTGGAGGTGGTGGGACCACCAAAAATGGGGTTTGGAGGAGAAGGAACAACCAGAAATGGGGTTTGGAGGTGGTGGGACCACCAGAAATGGGGTTTGGAGGTGGTGGGACCACCAGAAATGGGGTTTGGAGGTGGTGGGACCACCAAAAATGGGGTTTGGAGGTGGTGGGACCACCAAAAATGGGGTTTGGAGGTGGTGGGACCACCAAAAATGGAGTTTGGAGGTGGTGGGACCACCAAACAATGGGGTTTGGAGGAGAAGGAACAACCAGAAATGGGGTTTGAAGGTGGTGGGACCACCAAAAATGGGGTTTGGAGGTGGTGGGACCACCAAAAATGGGGTTTGGAGGAGAAGGAACAACCAGAAATGGGGTTTGGAGGTGGTGGGACCACCAAAAAATGGGGTTTGGAGGTGGTGGGACCACCAGAAATGGGGTTTGGAGGTGGTGGGACCACCAAAAATGGGGTTTGGAGGACCAGGGATCTCCAACAATGGAGTTCTGGAGGTCGTGGTAGAGCAGGAACCCCTCTCCAAGACCCCAAAAGTCCCATAATGAGGTCCCACCACCCAAACCAAAGTCCCACCACCCAAACCCAGGTCCCACCACCCAAACCCAGGTCCCACCACCCAAACCCAGGTCCCACCACCCATAACGATGTCCCACCACCCATAACGATGTCCCACCAGCCAAAATGAGGTCCCACCACCCAAACCGAGGTCCCACCACCCAAACCAAGGTCCCACCACCCAAACCCAGGTCCCACCACCCAAACCCAGGTCCCACCACCCATACTGATGTCCCACCACCCATAACGATGTCCCACCACCCATAACGATGTCCCACCACCCAAAATGAGGTCCCACCAACCGAAATGAGGTCCCACCACCCAAAATGAGGTCCCACCACCCATAACGATGTCCCACCACCCAAACCGAGGTCCCACCACCCAAACCCAGGTCCCACCACCCATAACGATGTCCCACCACCCAAACCAAGGTCCCACCACCCAAACCGAGGTCCCACCACCCAAACCAAGATCCCACCACCCAAACCGAGGTCCCACCACCCAAACCGAGGTCCCACCACCCAGAAGACCCCTCGGGAGCACCGACCTCGTACTCGGCGAACTTGGAGGAGTCCTCGAGGGCCATCTCCTCCCTCTTGGGCGGGGTGTCGCGGGTGGCCAGGGCCAGGCAGCGCAGGGTGTCCCTGCCCGTGCCCCACTCCTTGATCACCGCCTGGATCTTCTCCTTCACCGCCGGCGTCAGAGGAACCCGCGTGGTGCCCACGCGCACGTAGTTACAGCGGTCGATGACGCCCTCGGGGGCACCCTGGCCGGGGCGGGACCAAGGGTGGAGAAGGTTGGAGAAGGTTTGGAGAAGGTTTGGAGAAGGTTTGGGGTGGTGGGACACAGTTTTGAGAAGGTTTGGAGAAGGTTTGGGGTGGTGGGACACAGTTTTGAGAAGGTTTGGAGAAGGTTTGGGGTGGTGGGACACAGTTTTGAGAAGGTTTGGAGAAGGTTTGAGAAGGTTTGGGGTGGTGGGACACAGTTTTGAGAAGGTTTGGAGAAGGTTGGAGAAGGTTTGGGGTGGTGGGACACAGTTTTGAGAAGGTTTGGAGAAGGTTTGGAGAAGGTTTGGGGTGGTGGGACACAGTTTTGAGAAGGTTTGAGAAGGTTTGGAGAAGGTTTGAGAAGGTTTGGGGTGGTGGGACACAGTTTTGAGAAGGTTGGAGAAGGTTTGGAGAAGGTTTGAGAAGGTTTGGGGTGGTGGGACACAGTTTTGAGAAGGTTGGAGAAGGTTTGGAGAAGGTTGGAGAAGGTTTGGGGTGGTGGGACCAAGGGTGGAGAAGGTTGGAGAAGGTTTGGAGAAGGTTGGAGAAGGTTTGGGGTGGTGGGACACAGTTCTGAGAAGGTTTGGAGAAGGTTTGGAGAAGGTTGGAGAAGGTTGGAGAAGGTTGGAGAAGGTTTGGGGTGGTGGGAACAAGGTTTGAGAAGGTTTGGAGAAGGTTGGAGAAGGTTTGGGGTGGTGGGACACAGTTTTGAGAAGGTTAAAGAAGGTTTGGAGAAGGTTTGGAGAAGGTTTGGGGTGGTGGGACGAGGTCCTGGCCTGGTGGGACCAGGTCTGGAGAAGGTCCCGGCCTGGTGGGACCCACCTTGACGAACATCTTGTTGCCCACGGCGGCGCGCGAGGCCTTGGCCGGGGAGCAGAAGACCGACATGGACTTCCTGTCCCTGGAGAACTCCAGCGTGAACTCCTTCTTCATCAGCTGCTTGATCACCTGCACGCGGGACAGGAGGTGACCCAGGGCGGTGGCACCGGGCTGGAGAAGGTCTGAAGGTGGCAGCACCCGGGTTGGAGAAGGTTTGGGGTGGTGGAACCAAGGTTTGAGAAGGTTTGGGGTGGTGGGACCAAGGTTTGAGAAGGTTTGGGGTGGTGGGACCGGGGTTTGAGAAGGTTTGGGGTGGTGGGGTGGATGTTTGGGGTGGTGGGATGGAGGTTTGAGAAGGTTCCTCGGGTGGAACCGAGGTTTGAGAAGGTTTGGGGTGGTGGGATGGAGGTTTGAGAAGGTTCCTCGGGTGGAACCGAGGTTTGAGAAGGTTTGGGGTGGTGGGATGGAGGTTTGAGAAGGTTCCTCAGGTGGGAACCGAGGTTTGAGAAGGTTTGGGGTGGTGGGATGGAGGTTTGAGAAGGTTCCTCGGGTGGAACCGAGGTTTGAGAAGGTTTGGGGTGGTGGGACAGGGGTTTGGGGTGGTGGGATGGAGGTTTGAGAAGGTTCCTCAGGTGGGAACCGAGGTTTGAGAAGGTTCCTCAGGTGGAACCGAGGTTTGAGAAGGTTTGGGGTGGTGGGACGGAGGTTTGAGAAGGTTCCTCAGGTGGAACCGAGGTTTGAGAAGGTTTGAGAAGGTTTGGGGTGGTGGGATGGAGGTTTGGGGTGGTGGGAAGGAGGTCTGAGAAGGTTCCTCAGGTGGAACCGAGGTTTGAGAAGGTTCCTCGGTGGTTCTCCAGGTGGTGGGCCAGGTGGGCCAGGTCACTCACGGCGTTGCAGGCGTTGGCCCTCTCCACCTTGCTGAGGTTCCTCACGTCCGTGTTGAACACGTTCATCTTCTCCACCAGGCAGGTCAGCGCCGTCTCGGTGGCCTCGCCCACCTTCTCATAGACACCCTTGGCCTGGGGACAACCAGGAGAGGACAATGGGGACCGTGAGGTCCTGGTGGCCTCGCCCACCTTCTCAGGGACACCCTTGGCCTGGGGACACCAGGAGATGCCCCAGGTGGGACAGGTGGGACAGGTGGGACAGGAGATGCCCCAGGTGGGACAGGTGGGACAGGTGGGACAGGAGATGCCCCAGGTGGGACAGGTGGGACCACCAGGAGATGCCCCAGGTGGGTTGGAAACACCAGGAGATGCCCCAGGTGGGACAGGTGGGATGGGGACACCAGGAGATGACCCAGATGCCCCAGGTGGGACAGGTGGGACAGGAGATGCCCCAGGTGGGACAGGGGGGACCACCAGGAGATGCCCCAGGTGGGTTGGAAACACCAGGAGATGCCCCAGATGCCCCAGGTGGGACAGGTGGGACAGGAGATGCCCCAGGTGGGACAGGTGGGACAGGAGATGCCCCAGGTGGGACAGGTGGGACCACCAGGAGATGCCCCAGGTGGGTTGGAAACACCAGGAGATGCCCCAGGTGGGACAGGTGGGACAGGAGATGCCCCAGGTGGGACAGGTGGGGTGGGACCACCAGGAGATGCCGCAGGTGGAGCGGTGGCCCAGGAGGCCAGCAGAGGACACTGCGGGGTCACCTCGTTGTAGTCCAGCGAGGAGTCGTTGCAGAGGGCGCAGATGGTGGCCAACTCCACCAGACCATCGAACTGACCGGCCTTGACCGGGCGCTCCTGCTTCAGCCTGGGGACAGCGGGACACCGCGGTCACCATGGACAGCGTGGAGAACATGGAGAACATGGATGGACAGCATGGACACCATGGATGGACACCATGGACACCATGGACACCATGGACACCATGGACACCATGGATGGACACCATGGATGGACACCATGGACAGCATGGACACCATGGATGGACACCATGAATGGACACCATGGATGGACACCATGGACACCATGGACACCAGGGGCCATCAGGGACATGGAGGACGTTGGGGCCAAGGAGAACATTGAGGAACAGGAGAACGTGGAGGACCATCAAGGTCACGGAGAACATCGGGCTCAAGATGGACATGGGGACACCAGGAGACATTGGTGACCCCAAGGTGACATTTGAGGACCTTCAGGTGGGATTTGAGGACATTTAAGGACCTTCTGAGCACATCTGAGGAGGTTTTGGAGCTCTGGAGCTCCTGGGGTGGCTTTGAGAACCTCAAGGTGACATTCGAGGACCTCAAGGTGACATTTGAGGACCTTCAGGTGGGATTTGAGGACATTTGAGGAGGTTTTGAGGACACCTGAGGAGGTTTTGAGGGCATCTAAGAAGGTTTTGAGGGCATCTGAGGAGATCCTGGAGCTCTGGAGCTCCTGGGGTGACTTTGAGGACCTCAAGGTGACATTTGAGGACCTTCAGGTGGGATTTGAGGACATTTGAGGAGGATTTGAGGACACCTGAGAAGGTTTTGAGGACATCTGAGGAGATCCTGGAGCTCTGGAGCTCCAGGGGTGGCTTTGAGGACCTCCAGGTGACACCTGGGGACGTTTGTGGACACTTGGGGACCTCGGTGGACTCACACTTCTCCCTCGGGCGCGTAGGTGGAGCCGGTGATGGAGAACTCGCTCAGGGAGCAGACGTCGCCCTCCACCTTGTCCATGATGAACATCTGGGGACAAACGGGGACACCACAGGTTCCTCGGGGGTTCCTCCAGGAGTTTTGGCTTCTCCTGGAGGAGTTTCGGGTTCTCCTGGAGGAGTTTTGGGTTCCTCAGGAGAAATTTTGGGGTCTCCATGGAAACTTTGAGGTTCTCCAGAAGAACTTTTGGGTTCTCCATGGAATTTTTGAGGTTCTCCAGAAGAACTTTGAGGTTTCTGGAGGAATTTTGGGTTCTCCAGAAGAACTTTTGAGGTTTCCATGGAATTTTTGAGGTTCCTGGAGGAGTTTTGGGCTCCTCAGGAGAAATTTTGGGGTCTCCATGGAAACTTTGAGGTTCTCCAGAAGAACTTTGAGGTTCTCCAGAAGAACTTTTGGGGTTCCTGGAGGAATTTTTGGTTCTCCGTGGAATTTTTTTGAGGTTCTCCGTGAAAATTCTGGGATCTCATGGAAATTTTGAGGTTCTCCATGGAACTTTTGAGGTTCTCCAGTAGAACTTTTCTCCATGGAACTTTTGAGGTTCTCCAGAAGAACTTTTGGGTTCTCCATGGAACTTTTGAGGTTCTCCAGAAGAACTTTTGAGGTTCCTGGAGGAATTTTGGGTTCTCCTGGAGAACTTTGAGGTTCTCCAGAATAAATTTTGGGTATCCTGGAGAACTTTTGAGGTTTCCATGCGATCTTTGAGGTTCTCCAGAAGAACTTTTGGGGTTTTCTGGAGGAATTTTGGGTTCTCCTGGAGAACTTTTGAGGTTTCCATGGGATTTTTGAGGTTCCTGGAGGAGTTTTGGGCTCCTCAGGAGAAATTTTGGGGTCTCCATGGAAACTTTGAGGTTCTCCAGAAGAACTTTGAGGTTCTCCAGAAGAACTTTTGGGGTTCCTGGAGGAATTTTTGGTTCTCCGTGGAATTTTTTTGAGGTTCTCCGTGAAAATTCTGGGATCTCGTGGAAATTTTGAGGTTCTCCATGGAACTTTTGAGGTTCTCCAGAAGAACTTTTGGGTTCTCCATGGAACTTTTGAGGTTCTCCAGAAGAACTTTTGGGTTCTCCATGGAACTTTTGAGGTTCTCCAGAAGAACTTTTGGGTTCTCCATGGAACTTTTGAGGTTCTCCAGAAGAACTTTTAAAGTTCCTGGAGGAATTTTGGGTTCTCCTGGAGAACTTTGAGGCTCTCCAGAATAAATTTTGGGTATCCTGGAGAACTTTTGAGGTTTCCATGGGATTTTTGAGGTTCTCCAGAAGAACTTTTGGGGTTTTCTGGAGGAATTTTGGGTTCTCCAGAAGAACTTTTGAGGTTTCCATGGAATTTTTGAGGTTCCTGGAGGAATTTTGGGTTCCTCAGGAGAAATTTTGGGGTCTCCATGGAAACTTTGAGGTTCTCCAGAAGAACTTTGAGGTTCTCCAGAAGAACTTTTGGGGTTCCTGGAGGAATTTTGGGTTCTCCATGGGATTTTTGAGGTTTCATGGAGAACCCAAAGAACTTCTGAGGTTTCCATGGAATTTTTGAGGTTCTCCAGAAGAACTTTGAGGTTCTCCAGAAGAACTTTGGGGTTTTCTGGAGGAATTTTGGGTTCTCCTGGAGAACTTTGAGGTTCTCCAGAAGAACTGTTGGGGTTCCTGGAGGAATTTTGGGTTCTCCATGGAACTTTTGAGGTTCTCCAGAAGAACTTTTGGGATTCTTGGAGGAATTTTTGGTTCTCCAGAAGAACTTTTGAGGTTTCCATGGAATTTTTGAGGTTCCTGGAGGAATTTTGGGTTCTCCAGAAGAACTTTTGGGTTCTCCATGGGATTTTTGAGGTTTCGTGGAGAACCCAAAGAACTTCTGAGGTTTCCATGGAGTTTTTGAGGTTCTCCAGAAGAACTTTTGAGGTTCTCCAGAAGAACTTCTGGGTTCTCCATGGGATTTCTGGAGCTCCTGGAGCTCCCCGGGTCCCACCTTGCAGACGGACATCTGGTTGGTGGTCAGCGTGCCGGTCTTGTCGGAGCAGATGACCGAGGTGCAGCCCAGGGTCTCCACCGAGGGCAGGCTGCGGACAATCGCGTTCTTCTTGGCCATCCTGCGCGTCCCCAGCGCCAGGCAGGTGGTGATGACGGCGGGGAGACCTGCGGGGACATCTGGGGTCACCAGGGTGGTCTGCAGAGGCTGGTGGTCACCTGGAGACCTCAGGAATGACCATGAATGGTCCATGGATGGCCACAGATGTTCTCCAGAACTCCATAAATGACCACAAACGGTCCATAAGTGACCACGGATGGTCCATCAATGACCACGAACCTTCTCCAGAACTCCATAAATGACCATGAATGGTCTGAAGAACTCCATAAATGACCACAAATGGTCCAAAGACCCCATAAATGACCATGAACCTTCTCCAGAACCCCACAAATGACCATGAACCTTCTCCAGAACCTCACGAATCATCATAAATGTTCTCCAGAACCCCATAAACCACCAAGAACCTTCTCCAGAACCCCATAAATGACCATGAATGGTCCACAAACCTTCTCCAAACCCCCATAAATGACCAGGAAAGATCTCCAAGACCCCATAACTGACCACAAACCTTCTCCGAGACCCCATAAGTGACCATGAATGTTCTCCAGAACCCCACAAGTGACCTCAAACCTCCTCCAGAACCCCACAAGTGACCTCAAACCTTCTCCAGAACCCCATAAATCACCATGAGTGGTCTCCAAAACCCCGTAAATGAACTCAAATCTCCTCTGAGGCCCCACAAATGACCATGAATGTTCTCCAAGACCCCACCAATGACCTCAAACCTCCTCCAAGACCCCACCAATGACCTCAAACCTTCTCCAGAACTTCACAAACCACCACGAATGTTCTCCAAGGCCCCCCAAATGACCTCAAACTTCCTCCAGAACCCCATAAATGACCATGAATGTTCTCCAGAACCCCACAAACCACCACGAATGTTCTCCAGAACCCCACAAATGACCTCAAACCTCCTCCAGAACCCCACAAATGACCTCAAACCTTCTCCAGCACCCCACAAACCACCACGAATGTTCTCCAAGACCCCAAAAATGACATCAAACCTTCTCCAAAACCCCACAAACCACCACGAATGTTCTCCAAGACCCCACAAATGACCTCAAACCTTCTCCAGAACCCCATAAATCACCACTAGCGCTCTCCAAGACCCCACAAATGACCATGAATGTTCTCTAAAACCCCGTAAATGACCTCAAACCTCCTCCAGAACCCCATAAATGACCTCAAACCTTCTCCAGCACCCCACAAACCACCAGGAATGTTCTCCAGAACCCCACAAACCACTACGAATGTTCTCCAAAACCCCATAAATGACCACGAGTGCTCTCCAAGACCCCACAAACCACTGTGAATGTTCTCCAGAACCCCACAAACGACCGTGAATGTTCTCCAGAACCCCACAAATGACCAGGAATGTTCTCCAGAACCCCACAAACCACCAGGAATGTTCTCCAAAACCCCACAAATGACCTCAAGCCTCCTCCAGAACCCCACAAATGACCTCAAACCTCCTCCAGAACCCCACAAATGACCTCAAACCTTCTCCAGCACCCCACAAACCACCACGAATGTTCTCCAAGACCCCACATATGACCATGAATGTTCTCCAAAACCCCACAAACGACCCCAAACCTCCTCCAGAACCCCACAAACGACCACGAATGTTCTCCAGAACCCCACAAACGACCACGAATGTTCTCCAGAACCCCACAAACGACCTCCAGGCCCCCTCCCCGTCGCCCCCATTCCGCGCCGAGACCTTCGGGGATGGCGGCCACGGCCAGGGCGACGGCGATCTTGAAGTAGTAGATGGCGCCGCGGATCCAGGAGCCGCCGTGCACGGGGTCGTTGAAGTGGCCGATGTTGATGGCCCAGACGGCGACGCAGATGAGCGAGATGACCTTGGAGAGCTGCTCGCCGAACTCGTCCAGCTTCTGCTGCAGCGGCGTCTTGTCCTGCTCCGTGGCCGCCATCTCGTCGCGGATCTTGCCGATCTCCGTGTTCACGCCCGTGGCCACCACGATGCCCACGGCCTTGCCCGCCCCGATGTTCGTGCCCTGGCGGGAGATAAAAAATGAGAGGTTTTACCCCCAAAAATTTGGGGGTTTCAGACCCCAAAATGAGAGATCTTACCCCAAAAATTTGGGATTTTTAGACCCAAAAATGAGAGATCTTACCCCAAAAATTTGGGCTTCTTACACCCAAAAATGAGAGATTTTACCCCTCAAAAACTAGACCTAAAAATGAGAGATTTTACCCCCAAAATTTGGGATTTTCAGACCCCAAAATGAGAGATTTTACCCCCCCAAATTGGGGATTTTCAGACCCCAAAATGAGAGATTTTAAACCAAAAATTTGGGATTTTTAGACCCAAAAATGAGAGATTTTACCCCCCAAAATTTGGGATTTTTACACCCAAAAATGAGAGATTTTGCCCCCCCAAATTGGGGATTTTCAGACCCCAAAATGAGAGATTTTAAACCAAAAATTTGGGATTTTCAGACCCCAAAATGAGAGATTTTACCCCCCAAAAATTTGGGATTTTTACACCCAAAAATGAGAGATTTTACCCCTCAAAAACTAGACCTAAAAATGAGAGATTTTACCCCCAAAATTTGGGATTTTCAGACCCCAAAATGAGAGATCTTACCCAAAAATTTGGGATTTTTAGACCCAAAAATGAGAGGTTTTACCCCTCAAAAACTAGACCTAAAAATGAGAGATTTTACCCCCAAAATTTGGGATTTTCAGACCCCAAAATGAGAGATTTTACCCCCCAAAAATTTGGGATTTTTAGACCCAAAAATGAGAGGTTTTACCCCCCCAAATTGGGGATTTTTCAGACCCCAAAATGAGAGATTTTAAACCAAAAATTTGGGATTTTTAGACCCAAAAATGAGAGATTTTACCCCCCAAAATTTGGGATTTTTACACCCAAAAATGAGAGATTTTGCCCCCCCCAAATTGGGGATTTTCAGACCCAAAATGAGAGATTTTAAACCAAAAATTTGGGATTTTCAGACCCAAAATGAGAGATTTTACCCCCCAAAATTTGGGATTTTTACACCCAAAAATGAGAGATTTTACCGCCCAAAATTTGGGCTTTTCTGGCCTAAAAATGAGAGATTTTACCCCCCAAAAATTAGACCCAAAAATGAGAGATTTTACCCCCCGAAATTTGGGCTTTTTAGACCCAAAAATGAGAGATTTTACCCCCGAAAATTTGGGATTTTCAGACCCAAAAATGAGAGGTTTTACCCCCCAAAAATTTGGGCTTTTTTGACCTAAAAATGAGAGATTATACCCCCCAAAATTTGGGATTTTTAGACCCAAAAATGAGAGATTTTACCCCAAAATTTGGGGGTTTTATACCCAAAAATGAGAGATTTTACCGCCCAAAATTTGGGCTTTTCTGGCCTAAAAATGAGAGATTTTACCCCCCAAAAATTAGACCCAAAAATGAGAGATTTTACCCCCCGAAATTTGGGCTTTTTAGACCCAAAAATGAGAGATTTTACCCCCCCGAAATTTGGGATTTTCAGACCCAAAAATGAGGTTTTTTGACCCCAAAACCTGGGATTTTTTCCTCGACCAAAATTTGAGGGGCTCTCAGGCCAAAATTTGGGGGTTTAGATCCAAATTTGGGGGTTTTAAGCCTCAAAAAAGAGATTTTAGACCCCAAAATTTGGCCTTTTAGACCCACAATCTGACTTTTTTTGCAATCCAGAATTGACATTTTGTACGCCTAAAAATTGACTTTTTTTTTAAGAGGAAAAATTGAGGGGCTTGACCCTAAAATTTGGGGGTTGTTTTTTTTTTTTTGGCTCAAAACTGAGAAATTTCACCCCAAAATTCGGTGCAAAATACCGAAACTCGGGGGTTTTTAGGGGACAAGAATGAGCGGTTCGGACCCAAAAAAAATTGAGGTTTTTAGCCCCAAATTTGGGACGTTTTTTTTTTTTTTTGGGTTTTTGTGGTTTTTTTTTCTTTTTTCGGCCCAAATTTGAGGTTTCCAAAGGCCCAAATTCGCCCGCTCCGCCCCAGGCGCGTGCGACGATGTCACCGATGATGTCACTGATGACGTCATCGGTGACGTCACTCACCGAGAAGAGCATGTTCTTCTTGTCCTGGTTGACGGCGCGGGGGTCGGGCACCGGCTCCGTGTGCTTGATCACCGACACCGACTCCCCTGCACGGACCAGTACGGACCAGTATAAACCAGTATGGACCGGTATAACCGGTATGGACCAGTATAAACCAGTACAAACCAGTACAAACCAGTACGGACCAGCATAAACCAGTATAAATCAATAGAAACCAGTATAAACCAGTAGGGACCAGTATAAACCAGTACGGACCAGTATGGACCAGTATAAACCAGTATGGACCAGTATAAACCAGTATGGACCGGTATGGACCGGTATAAACCAGTATAAACCAGTATAAACCAGTATAAACCAGTATGGACCCGTATGGACCAGTATAAACCAGTTTGAATCAATAGAAACCAGTATAAACCAGTATGGACCAGTATAAACTGGTATAGACCAGTATAAACCAGTTTAAACCAGTTTGAATCAATAGAAACCAGTATAAATCAGTACGGACCAGTATAAACCAGTAAAAACCAGTATGGACCAGTATAAACCGGTATAAACCAGTGTGGACCAGTATAAACTGGTATAAACCAGTATAAACCAGTTTGAATCAATAGAAACCAGTACAAACCAGTATGGACCAGTACAAACCAGTACAAACCAGTACAAACCAGTATGGACCAGTACAAACCAGTACAAACCAGTATAAACCAGTACAAACCAGTACAAAACCCCCTTTAACCCCGATTTCCCCCCGTTTTTAACCCTTTAATCCCCTCCCAGTCCCTCCCAGTATAAACCAGTCCATCCCAGTTCATCCCAGTCCATCCCAGTCCATCCCAGTCCATCCCAGTTCATCCCAGTTCATCCCAGTTCATCCCAGTTCCCCTGCAGCCCCCAAACCAGTACAAACCAGTACAAACCAGTACAAACCAGTACAAACCAGTACAAACCAGTATAAAAAACCTCTCGATTTCCCCCCGTTTTTAACCCTTTAATCCCCTCCCAGTTTATCCCAGTTTATCCCAGTTTATCCCAGTTTATCCCAGTTTATCCCAGTTCATCCCAGTTTGCCCCAGTTTGCCCCAGTTTGGCCCAGTCCCCTCCCAGCGCCCTCCCGGCCCCAAACCAGTACAAACCAGTACAAACCAGTAAGGATGGACTGGTCGACGCGCAGCGTGGTGGATTTGATGGAGATGATCCGGATGTCGGCCGGGACCTTGTCCCCAACTGGGAACACAGCGGGGACAGACTGGGACAAACTGGGACGGACTGGGACAAACTGGGATGGACTGGGAGGGACTGGGATGGACTGGGAGGGACTGGGATGGACTGGGATGGACTGGGAGGGACTGGGACCAAACTGGGACAAACTGGGACAAACTGGGACGGACTGGGACAGACTGGGACAAACTGGGGCAAACTGGGACAGACTGGGGCAAACTGGGACGGACTGGGACGGACTGGGACAGACTGGGAGGGACTGGGAGGGACTGGGATGGACTGGGATGGACTGGGAGGGACTGGGACAAACTGGGACAAACTGGGACAACTGGGACAAACTGGGAGGGACTGGGAGGGACTGGGATGGACTGGGAGGGACTGGGATGGACTGGGATGGACTGGGAGGGACTGGGACAAACTGGGACAAACTGGGACAAACTGGGAGGGACTGGGAGGGACTGGGTTATACTGGGATGGACTGGGATGGACTGGGACAAATTGGGAGGGACTGGGAGGGGATTGGGGGGGACTGGGACAAACTGGGACGGACTGGGACGGACTGGGAGCTGAGGGCTCCTTGTCTCCCCACTGTCCCCACTGTCCCCAATGTCCCCGGTGTCCCCGGTGTCCCCGGTGTCCCCGGTGTCCCCGGTGTCCCCACTGTCCCCATTGTCCCCACTGTCCCCACTGTCCCCATTGTCCCCACTGTCCCCACTGTCCCCACTGTCCCCACTGTCCCCATTGTCCCCACTGTCCCCACTGTCCCCGGTGTCCCCGGTGTCCCCCACTGTCCCCAACACCCCCAACATCCCGGTGTCCCCACTGTCCCCACTGTCCCCAATGTCCCCATTGTCCCCACTGTCCCCAGTGTCCCCACTGTCCCCACTGTCCCCGCTATCCCCACTGTCCCCATTGTCCCCGGTGTCCCTGGTGTCCCCCACCTGCCACCTCGGCGATGTCCCCGGGCACCAGGTCGCGGGCCTTGATCCTCTGCACGGCCTTGCGGTCGCTGCGGTACACCTTGCCCATCTCGGGCTCGTACTCCTTCAGCGCCTCGATGGCGTTCTCGGCGTTCCGCTCCTGGGGGGACATTGGGGACATTGGGGACATTGGGGACAGCTGGGGACAGCTGGGGACAGGTTTGGGTCACTGGGGACACGTTGGGGACAGCACAGGGACAGCACACAGGGACGCTCCTTGAGCGCCTCGATGGCGTTCTCGGCGTTCCGCTCCTGAAAGGGACATTGGGGACATTTTGGGGACGTTTGGGGACATCTGGGGGACAGTTGAGGACATTTGGGGACAGGTTTGGGTCACCGGGGACACGTTGGGGACAGCACAGGGACACTGGGGACACGTTGGGGACAGCACACAGGGACGCTCCTTCAGCGCCTCGATGGCGTTCTTGGCGTTGCGCTCCTGAGGGGACATTTGGGGACGTTTGGGGACATTTGGGGACATTTGGGGACAGTTGGGGACAGGTTTGGGTCACCGGGGACACGTTGGGGACAGCACAGAGACATTGGGGACACATTGGGGACACTGAATGTCCCTGCCACAGGGACGCTCCTTGAGCGCCTCGATGGCGTTCTCAGCGTTCCGCTCCTGAGGGGACATTTGGGGACGTTTGGGGACATTTGGGGACAGTTGGGGACAGGTTTGGGTCATTGGGGACAGCACAGGGACAGCACAGGGACATTGAGGACACGTTGGGGACATTAAAGGTCCCTGCCACAGGGACGCTCCTTCAGCGCCTTGATGGCGTTCTCGGTGCTCCGCTCCTGAGGGGACATTTGGGGACGTTTGGGGACATTTGGGGACGTTTGGGGACGTTTGGGGACATTTGGGGACGTTTGGGGACATCTGGGGACATTGGGGACACGGTGGGGTTGTCACAGGACAGCGCAGAGACGTCGGGGACACGTCGGGGACGTCCGAGACACCTCGAGGGACCCCAGAGCTCCGCCAAAGCCCCCGAACCCACAAAAGCCCCGAAAACGCCCCCAAAATGTCCCCAAATCCCCCAAAATGTCCCCAAATCTTCTCAACGCCCCCAAATCCCCAAAGGTGCCAAATGTCCCCAATCCCAAAATGTCCCCAAAATCCCCCAAAATGTCCCCAAAATGTCCCCAACCCCTCAAATCCCCCAAACGTCCGCAAATCCCCTAAAATGTCCCCAAAATGTCCCCAAATCCCCCCAAATGTCCCCAAAATCCCCCAAAATGTCCCCAAAATCCCCCAAAATGTCCCCAAATCCCCTAAAATGTCCCCAAAATCCCCCAAAATCCCCCAAAATGTCCCCTAATCCCCCAAAATGTCCCCCAAATGTCCCCAAGATCCCCTAAAATGTCCCCAAATTCCCCAAATGTCCCCAAAATCCCCCAAAATGTCCCCAAATCCCCCAAAATGTCCCCAAAATCCCCTAAAATGTCCCAAAATGTCCCCAAAATCCCATAAAATGTCCCCAAAATCCCCCAAAATGTCCCATAATCCTCCAAAATGTCCCCAAGTCCCCCAAAATGTCCCCAAATCCCCTAAAATGTCCCCAAAATGTCCCCTAATCCCCCAAAATGTCCCAAAAATGTCCCCAAAATCCCCTAAAATGTCCCCAAAAATGTCCCCAAATCCCCCAAAATTTCCCCAAATCCCCTAAAATGTCCCCAAAATGTCCCCAAATCCCCCAAAATGTCCCCAAAATCCCCCAAAATGTCCCCAAAATGTCCCCAAATCCCCTAAAATGTCCCCAAAATGTCCCCAAAATCCCCCCCAAATCCCCCAAAATGTCCCAAAAATGTCCCCAAATTCCCCAAATGTCCCCAAAATGCCCCCAAATCCCCCCAAATCCCCCCAAAATCCCCCAAATGTCCCCAAAATGTCCCCAAATCCCCCAAAATGTCCCCAAAAATGTCCCCAAATCCCCTAAAATGTCCCCAAATCCCCCAAAATGTCCCCAAAATCGCCCCAAATGTCCCCAAAATGTCCCCAAAATGTCCCCAAATCCCCCAAAATGTCCCCAAAATCCCCTAAAATGCCCCCAAATCCCCCCAAATGTCCCCCAAATCCCCCAAATTCCCCAAAAATGTCCCCAAAATCCCCCAAAATGTTCCCCAATCACCTAAAATGTCCCCAAAATCCCCCCAAAACATCCCCAAAATGTCCCCAAATCCCCCAAAATCTCCCCAAAATCCCCCAAAATGTCCCCAAATGTCCCCAAATGTCCCCAAATCCCCCAAAACGTCCCCAAAATCTCCCCAAAATCCCCCCAAATCCCCCAAAATCCCCCCAAATGTCCCCCAAATGTCCCCAAATCCCCCCAATTGTCCCCAAAACGCCCGCACCTGCCAGACGCCGACGACGGCGTTGGCGATGAGGATGAGGAGGATGACGAAGGGCTCCACGAAGGCCGTGATGGTTTCCTCGCCCTCCTCGAACCACGCCAGCACCTGGGGGACGCCGGGGACGCCGTTGGGGACGCGGCGACGTCGGCGCCACCCCCGCCCCCAAACCCTGGAAAAATCCCCCCAAAACTCCCACCCAAAAAAATTAGAAAAAAAACCCCAAAAATTAGTGAAAATTTGGGAAAAATTCGCGAAGAAATGGCAAAAAAAGAAAAAAAAAAAATCCCCAAAAATTCCTGAAATCATCCCCCACAAAAAACCCCCAAAATATTCCACCAGAACTCCGCCCAAAAAAACCCCCAAAATCCCCAAAAACCTCCAAAAAAAAAACCCCCCAAAATTCCCACCCAAAAAAAAGGCAAAAAAAAAAAAAAAATTTAGTGAAAATTTGGGAAAAATTCGCGAAGGAATCGCAAAAAAAAAAAAAAAAAAAAAAAAATCCCAAAAATTTCACCCCAAAATCATCCCCTCAAAAAAAAAAATCTCAGAAAAGTTACCCCAAAAAAACTCTCTGAATTTATTTCTAAATACCCCCAAAAAAATCCAAAAAAAGGCCACAAAAAATCCTCAAATCATCCTCCCTAAAAACCTCAAAAAAAGCCCCCCAAAATCCCCACCCAAAAAAAGTAGAAAAAAACAACAAAAATTAGTGAAAATTTGGAAAAAATTCACGAAGAAATCGCAAAAAAAAAAAAAAAAACCCAAAAATTTCACCCCAAAATCATCCCCTCAAAAAAAAAATCTCAGGAAAGTCCCCCCAAAAAAAGTCTCTGAATTTTTTTTAAATACCCCCAAAAAATCCAAAAAAAGGCACAAAAAATTCCTCAAATCATCCCCCACAAAAAACCCCCAAAATATTCCACCAAAGCTCCGCCCAAAAAAACCCCAAAAAATCCCCAAAACCCTCAAAAAAATCCCCCCAAAATCCCCAAAACTTTTCCACTAAAAATCCCCAAAAATCCCCCCAAAAAATCCCCAAAATTGCCCCCCAAAATGTCCAAATAAATCCCCCAAAATTTCATAAATTTTGGTCCAAAATTCATCAATTTCCACCCAAAATCCACCCCAAGGACCCTCCTCGAACCACGCCAGCACCTGGGGGACGTCGGTGTCCCCAAAATCCCCAAATTCCCAAAAATCCCCCCCAAAAAAATCCCCAAAATTCCATAAAAATCCCCCCCAAAATCGACAAAAATTCCCCCAAAATCGCAGAAATTTCATCCAAAAAAATCTCCAAATAATCCCCCCAAAATTTCCCCTAAACTCCCCCCAAAAGACCCCAAAATTCCCCACAAATTCTCCCCAAAAATCTCAAAAAAAAAATCAAGGAAAAAAAAAAAAAACCCAAAAATCCCCTCAGAAATTCCCCCAAAAATCCCCCAAAAAAAATCAAGAAAAAAAATCCTCAAAATTCCACCGAAAAAATCCCCCCAAAAATTTAAAAAATCAATAAAAAAATTCCCCAAAAATCCCTCCAAAAAATCTCCCAAAAAATCTCCCAAAAATTGAAAAAAAAAAAAATTAAAAATAACCAAAAAAATCCACAAAAATCTATGAAAAAATCCCCCCAAAACACCCCAAAAAATTTCATCCAAATCCCCCCAAAATCCCACCAAAAAACCTCCAAAAATAAATCTAAAAGTAAATCTGAAAAATTCTCCAAAAATCCCTAAAAAAAAAAGAAAAAAATTCAATTTTTTCCCCCCAAAACCCCCATAAAAATCCAATTTTTTTCCCCAAAATCTCCGATTTTTTTCCCGAATTTTCCCCCAAATCCCCCCGAATGAAATTTTGTTGAGATTTTCGGAGATTTTGAGGAGATTTTGAGGAGATTTTGAGGAGATTTTTGTGGTTTTTCTCAATTTTGGGACTCACGAAGGAGATGCAGGCGGCCAGGAGCAGAATCCGCACCAGGAGATCCTCGAACTGCTCCACAACCAACTCCCAGATGGACTTGCCTGGGCAAAATTCACAATTTTGGGGCGAAATCCCGGAATTTTGGGAAAATTGGGAATTTTTGGGGTTTTTTGGGGCTTTTTTGGGGGTCTTTTGGGGGTTTTTTGGGGTTTTTTTGGGGGTTTTTTGGGTTTTTTTGGGGCTTTTTTGGGGGTTTTTTGGGGCTTTTTTGGGTTTTTTTGGGGGTTTTTTTGGGGGTTTTTTGGGGGTTTTTTGGGGTTTTTTTTGGTTTTTTTTTGTGTTTTTTTGTGGGGTTTTTTGGGGGTTTTTGGGAAAATTCTGGGGTTTTTTTGGGTTTTTTTTTGTGTTTTTTTGGGGTTTTTTGGGGTTTTTTGGGGGTTTTTTTGGGGGTTTTTTGGGTTTTTTTTGGGGTTTTTTTGGGGTTTTTTTGGGGTTTTTTGGGGTTTTTTTGGGGTTTTTTGGGGTTTTTTGGGGCTTTTTTGGGGTTTTTTTGGGGTTTTTTTTGGGCTTTTTTGGGTTTTTTTGGGGTTTTTTGGGGTTTTTTTTGGGTTTTTTGGGGGTTTTTTGGGGGTTTTTTGGGTTTTTTTGGGTTTTTTGGGGCTTTTATCGGGTTTTTTTGGGTTTTTTTTGGCGTTGTTTTGGGGCTTTTTTGGGTTTTTTGGGGTTTTTTTTGGGGCTTTTTTGGGTTTTTTTGGGGTTTTTTGGGTTTTTTTGGGGGTTTTTTGGGGGTTTTTTGGGTTTTTTTGGGGGGTTTTTTTGGTTTTTTGGGGGCTTTTTTGGGGCTTTTTTTGGGAAAATTCTGGGGATTTTTGATGGGGATTTGGGGAGAAATTTTGGGAATTTTCGGGGGGGGAGTTTTGGGACTTTTTTTGGGGGGGGAAATTTGGGGATTTTGGGGAAATTCGAGGATTTTGCGGGGGGATCTTTTGGGGGGCATTTTTGGGGAAATCCTGGGGATTTTGGGACAAAAATTGGAATTTTTTGGGGGAGGTTTTGGGGATGTTTTTTGGGACTTTTTGGGTCATTTTGGGGCCTTTTTCAGGGTGTTTTTAGGGCTTTTTTCAAACCTTTTTGGGGAGATTCGGGTTGATTATTTTACATTTTTAGGACTTTTTTTTTTTAGTTTTTGGGGACCGTTTGGGAATTTTTTGGGGACAATTCTGGAGTTTTTGGGGTGCTTGGGGTCATTTTTGGGACATTTTGGGGTCGTTTTTTGACATTTTTGGGGTATTTTGGGTCAATTTTGGGACATTTTGGGGTCGTTTTTTGACATTTTTGGGGTATTTTGGGTCATTTGGGGACATTTTGGGGTCGTTTTTTGACATTTTTGGGGTATTTTGGGTCAATTTTGGGACATTTTGGGGTCGTTTTTTGACATTTTTGGGGTATTTTGGGTCATTTGGGGACACTCACCTTCCTCTGCTGGCAGCTCTGTGGGGGGAGAAAGGGACACGTTAAAAGGGACCCCAAAAACCCCAAAACCCCCCCAAAAATCCCCCCAAAATCCTAAAAAAAAAAAAATCCCAAAATTTCCCCCCCAAAAATTCCAAAACCTCCCCAAAAAAAAACCCCAAAAACCAAAAAAAAAAAAAAACCAAACCCAAAATTTCCCCCAAAAATCAGAAAAAATTCCCCCCAAATCCCTCAAAACCCCAAATCCTCCCTGAACCCCCTGAATCTCCCCAAAAAATGCCCCCAAAATAAAAATATCCCCCAAAATCCCTCCAAAAATCACAAAAACTCCAAAACCTCCTCAAAACCTCCCCAAAAATCCTGAAATGCCCCAAAACCCCCCAGCCTCCCCCCAAAATCCCCTCCAAATTTCCCCAAAAAATCCCCCCAAAAATTAAAAACCTCTCTAAAATTCCCTAAATCACCCCAAAATAACGCCCCGAAAAATCTGAAAAAAATCCCCAAAAATGCTAAAAAATCCCCCCCCCAAATCCCTTTAAAATCTCCAAAAATGCCCGAAAAAATCCCCCCAAAAATTAAAAAAAATCCCCCAAAATCCAAAACCCCAAAACATCTCTAAAAATCAATTTTTTTGATCCCTAAAATGCCTAAAAAAATGCAAAAATGTCTCCAACAAATCAGAAAAAAATCCCCAAAAAATCCAATTTTTTCCCTATAAACGCCCCAAAATCAGCCCAAATCACCTCAAATTTTCCCAAATTTTCCCCAAATCACCCCAAAAATCCCCCAAAACCCCATGAAAAAAATCCCAAAAAAATCCCCAAAAAAATCCCAAATCCCCAAACCTCTCTAAAATTCCCTAAAACCCCCAAAAAATCGGAAGAAAAACCCCTAAAAACGCTAAAAATTTCCAAAAAAGCCCCAAAATCCGGCAAAAATCCCCCCCAAAATCCCAAATTCCCTCAACTTCAAAAACCTCATGAAAATTCCCTAAAAACCCCAAAATATCCTGAAGAAATCTGAAAAATACCAGGAAAAAAACCCAAAAAAATCCCTAAAAAATCCGAAAAATTCCCCCAAAAAATCCGGAAAAATCCCCAAAAATTCCCAAATCCCGAAACCCCAAAATCACCCCAAAAAATCCCCCAAAAATTCAAAATAAATCCAAAAAAAATCCAATTTTTTCCCCACAAATGCCCCGAAATCAGCCCGAATCACCTCCAATTTTCCCCAATTTTCCCCAAATCACCCCAAAAATCCCCAAAAATCCCCAAACCCCAAAACCCCCCAAATCACCCCCAAAAAAATCCCCCAAAAATTCAAAATAAATCCAAAAAAAATCCGATTTTTTCCCCACAAACGCCCCGAAATCAGCCCGAATCACCCCCAATTTTGCCGAATTTTGCCAAATGTTGCCAAATTTTGCCCAAATGGCCCCGAAATTGAAAATATTTGGGAAATGTTTGTGTTTCCTCACCATTGGGTCCGTATTTCTCCAGGCTCCTCTTGACCTGCTCGGGGCTGAGCCCGACGCTCTCGCTCACCCCAAAAAAGGCCAAACATTCCTCGGCCGTCTTGGCGTGAGCGTTTTCCATGCCCGGATTTGCCCAAAATCCCCAATTTTTGCCTTAAAAATGTCCTCGGGGGCAGGAGGGGAAAAAAACCAAAAAAAAAAATGGAGAAAAACGGTGGAAAAATGAGGAAAAACGGGGGGAAAAAATGAGAAAAATTTAAAATAAAAGGGGGAAATAAAAGGGAAAAAAGGGGGAAAAAATGGGGGAAAAAATGGAGGAAAAATGGGGAAAAAAAACCCGAAAGAAAAATAAAATAAAATAAAGGAAAAAAAAGAATTGAAATTGAAGGGATAAAATAAAGGGAAGGAATTAAAAGAAAAGAAAAGAAGAAATTAAGTTCAGGGTATGAAACAAATTAATTGAAATTCGAATTCAGATCCTTTTAGAGAAGAGGGAACTGAAATGAAATCCCCGGGAAGAAATCGAATTTAAAGGGGGGAAAAATTGAATTTTAAAGGGGGGGGGGGAAAAACTCGAATTAAAAGGGAAAAAAAGTGAAATTTGAAAGGGGGAAAAAT